>JABSTT010001862.1:0-67285 GCA_013339685.2 Hyalomma asiaticum
AATCCAGCGGGACTTTGCCTGCGTTGGAGCGCGTTCCGAGCACCGATTTCAAGACGCGTATGTTGCGGGACAACTCGAAGTGTTGAGAAAGTTATTTTTCAGTTATATTTTCTCGGAGGCTAGAGATTAGCCCTGCAGCATTTCTGTCGGAACGCAGAATGACCGGTTGTATATTTATGTACTTATGTGCCATGTGTTAAAAAGGGCAACGCCTTAATCTCAGTACATTGAGGCGTTGGGCTATTGGTAGGCCATACTTGCGGAATAGAGCGCTGAAAATTTCAGATGGCTAAGTGTGGACAGGAAAGACGCTCACTTGCAACTAAGTTTATTCTTACGAAAAACAGCCACCCACGAGAAACCCTGAACTGCGCATGTGCAGATGTCTCAAAGCGCCGTCAAACCACACTCAAAAACCGAAAAAAAGGAAAGCGAAAGATGCAAAAAGGTGCGAAGGTGGCCTAGAGCCAAGCATGCGTTGCTACTTAGTAGAAGGAGTGAGATTTTTTGTTCATCACTAGCACGTGCATAAACTACACAAGCGAATAACACAAGATGATGAAAGGTTAAAAGGGGCACTAGTCAGTTCAAACTCATGTCAAAGAACATCAACTCTTTGTCCTTCAGATGTACAGACAGAGCGCTAATACAGCGATCACCATACTCTTTCATCTGATAAGCCTCAAGGATTTCCCTATCTAGTCTACCCTTAGCCCTCGTACAACACCAAGGTCACTGGGAGGGCTAAGGGTAGCCTAGATAGGGAAATCATCGAGGCTTATCAGATTAAAGAGTACGGTGATCGCTGTATTAGCGCTCCGTCTGTACATCTGAAGGACAAAGAGTCGATGTTCTTGGTCAACCCATGCCTGCCTACGCCACTGGACGTCATGTTAGTCGCCACCACGCCTCCGAGATTGGCGCTCCCTCAGAGGCACCATGCTGCAGCCTTGCTTCCGAATGGTGGCACCGCACGGTGTCTAAATATTTTTTCTTCCTAGCTTTCAAGTAAACGTATTTTTAGAGCAAACGCTTAAAAATATCTTACCGAAATGTCACAGAATAGTACTCTGCGGCCGGCCCGTAGTGTTGCTAGTCGTTTCGGGAGCATCGAAAATTAGAACCGGGCATCTCTATATTCTTTTCACGACCCCTTTATAATAATGCAACAACATCTCAGTAAAGGACAATCGTGGTTGATTAAAATTAACGCATACATTTTTGTTAATTCACAGGGTTCACTGGTGAATCCAGCGATATGCTTGACTAACATGTTTCGTGTTCTGCAACATTATTCATAGGTTATTCTGCACTTAAAGTCTTTGTGGAGCATCAGCACCCCCAAAATAAAATAATATATTCCACATCGTATCTGTATTCCGGAATACCTTTTCGTCTTTTGCAAATGTATCTCCTAAAATATCCCGTTACCCACAAACAAATGTTTTCAGTACCTGTATTTTAGGCCTCCGGCACATGTATTTCGATATCCGTATTTCGGAATATTTTTCCTGAGTTATCTCTGCCCAGCCCTCCAAGGCATTCTTGTCTCAAGGTGGATGAAAACAGCTGATTAAGCTGGTTAAGGCGGATTAAGATGCAGGGATTTATACCTCCCCCGACCAGTAGAGGTAATGTGTTGCAAACGTGAATATTTGAATGCAGACATTCAGGCAAAAGGAAGCCGCCTGTAGCGCGGTGTTGGGCTGCACATAGCTGTTCTTCATTTTGTTTACCGACGAGAACTCACCAGACAGCTCAATAAAAATAATAACAATAAAAACTTTGCACGGTGACTTTCTAGGGAATTTTGTTCCACTCTGGCTGTGACCGAAAGGGAGGGAAAAGGGGGCAAATGGAGGATGTCTACCGAAACACCCCCCGCTGGCTATGCCCCTGAGTGTGCAGGTGTTCTCTGGTTTGTGGAAAACGTGTTTATAAGCAACTGTAGTGTGTCAACAGAACAAACGATGCCAACGTAATTCCCCACAAAGAATTCCGATTGCCCAAGAGAAAGGAGGACCAGCTTCCGCAACAGTAAATAAATAGTCATAATTCCAAATAATGCGCTCTGTAGAGAGGTTCCGCCCAACAAATTTTTTAGAAGCTTGGAGACTAGTATTTTACAGCCATATTCCACTAGGAATCCCTCTGGCCAACAGCAGTAATCATATCAAGGAAGTGTCATGTGATTTGGACTGAGGAAAAATATAAACAGTGTGCACGTACGAAGCATATTGTGCAACCATGGTTACCAGTGAGCCTTAGACGATGATCGTAGCAATAACAAGGTTTAAAATATACTTGGACCAAACGGTGCTAGATAACACAATCTGGTGAACATGTTCAGGGAGCTGTATGCATGCCATAACAGTGCAGGCAATGGAAATGCAGCTGGCAACTGCCTTGTTAGATATATAATTTTGTATATACTAGCTACTGAAGAGAGATGGGAAACATAAGGACACAAATGTAATCCCCTTGTTTCAGATATGTGGATAATTGTTAGTAAGAGTCATGGCTAGCAAACTCACTCCTAAGAGTATTCAGCCAGTTGTCAAAAACGTTTAAGGAGGACTTGGAATGGTATCCTCTGCTCTGCCGGACGTCCACACACAATTAATTGTGTGTGGACGTCCGGCAGAGCAGAGGATACCATTCCTACAGCAGGTCTGATGCCCTAAATAATCAACCACGTGTTGGTTTAACACAAGAGGAGGTAGAAATTTTGCATGAAGACCCTGACAATAAAATGGGCATGAAAAGAAAAATCACAAAATCAAGAAAAACTCTTTCATCACGCAGTAGCCAAATGACCAGATAGGTATAGATTGTGATTACCAATTATGACAACTGATGAACAAGATAACATGAGTGCAATAGGTGAAATGATGCTACCATAAATCAATGATAAAGAAAAGATCAGATCAGTCATTCCAGCTTTTGGACATAGCCTATGCACTGCCAAAATAAATGTGGCTGAAAACAATAATGCTTTTTATTTTGTTGTTGTGGTTGTGCATATTAAGCAAACAGGCTTAATTGTGTAGAAAGCACATTCTAAGGGACACACACACGAGGAACAAGTGGAGTAAAACACCCAAATGTTTCTAGATTGCGCATGCAACGCGACTTATGTACGCCACGAGGGACTGCAAGTTTTGGTTAATTAACAAGCACTAGAAAAAAAAAAAAATGAAAGAATTAAAAATTTTTTTTACTGCCTGATATGTTTTTGTCATCAAACTGACAGGCTACTTCAGCAAAATATCATAAATATACATTCCATAATTTGTCAGGAAGCTCAAAAACCTTAATCCAATAAGACTTTCTGGTGGGCGAGTTGGTACATACTTGGAATTAAAGATGATTTGCGTGCAAACTTGACAGGACACACTCGCTTGTCCGTGTCTCTTTCCTGTGTCCTTGTCAAGTTTGCGCGCAAGTCATCTTTAATTCCAAAAACCTCAATAGTGGCATGGGCACTCACAGAATTGGGCAAAGCAAAGAGTAGTCATCCTCTTTACCTGAGGACAGACTCTTGTTGCCTAGACAAGTAGGGGCACTGAGGGATATATGGCTCTCGGGGCACTGACTACCGTCTTTCTTTGTTTTCAAGCTTTTTCACAATTGCTAGGAGCATGATGGGGGACAAGTGAACTGCTAGGAGCGTGATGGATAATAACTAACAAATTGCTTTCCAAAGCAATGTACAGTGTTTTGTTGAGGATTTTCAGTGCATCTATATCAAGTGAAAAGTTCAACTAACATGAGTGACTACGCGTCTGTGATGCGCTTCCCTTGCATGTGTATTAATGTACACATGATGAGCTTGATACACAACAATAATAAATATATATTTACTAATTAAATTTGTCTTTTAATGATTTAGTAAGCCATGATGGCTTCAGCAAGCACATTAAAAGTAATCATAATTAAAGAGCCATATTAGACATCCCGCAGAATGCAGAGTTATAGCCATTCTCTCGTGAAAATTCCTTAAGACAGGCCACTATAAAGCTTGGGCTAGTTGATTCATGGTTGCAAAGGCGGCGAAAAGAGTGCTGAAATAGAAAGATAACTGTGACAACTTATATGCAATGGATGCAAGAGTTGTGTTTTCTGTGTCTAAAAAGCTATCGTTATATGTCTCCAAGTGAACAAGATGGCAAGGAAGCGGTGAATACATTGTTTATTTGGTCCTGCTGTCCTGCAGAAAAAATATGTAGGTCAGACAGGAAGATGTTTAAACGTAAGGTTGAAAGAACATGATGATAACATGAACAAAGCTCTCAGTGGCCACCTTGGCATCCGCTGCAGGGGTTGTGTCTGCAAACCAAGGTTTACAAAAAACAAGTTATGAGATATAAAGAAAAAGAAAAAGAACTAGACAAATAATTGAAGCTGCTAAAATAGAATGCCTCAAAGATAATTGTGTTAGCAGGTCCTCTCCACCTCTCTGAGAGAGATTTCTTTATACCTCAGATAATTTTCATGTTTGTAATGCGGAGTGGTGATACCACAAAATCGGTTAGTCCTGTTTGTCTGTGGCTGTCATGATATATTTGTGTCCACAAATCGAAAAATAAAAATTTGCGCAAGTACAGTGCTATGGCCATCTCGTCTTCCTTGTGTCCTGTCAAAAATTTAGTGCTGCTTTTCTCTTTTTTGCAATCCACTACAAGATAATGAATAAATATTTAACAGGATTTGGCAATTGTAAGTGCAGTACCAGCAACACTGAGGACAGAAAATGTGTAATGTAAAATTTCAAATAATAATGTATAAAACAAACAGTAAATAGTGCCTTTCAGCTACACATATTGTCCTATGCACCACAAGTGTTGGTAGAATGCAAACCATAGTTCATGTAATTATGGCTAATATGATTGTGTGGGATAGAGCAGTCTACGTTCCCACCACACCTTATTGTACTACATGCTGCATACACATGCACACTATGACTATGAATCTGGCTGAACCCAGGAACAGCAGTATACACACATGCTGTAACAAAATGCTAAACTCTCCGTCAATGTGGCCTAACTTATCAAGGGTTGCGTGTACAACTGCAGATGCATAGCACTACAGACAAAAGTAGAGAACCTGATGCAAAACCCCACAGAGTAAAGTCAGCATGCATTTCACGAAGGTATAAACAAAGCAATGCAACCTCGATGTACTACCTCAAGCAATAAATATGACATATCATGTAAGGTCCAAAACACGGCATTTAATTTAAGAATGTAATTCAATATTCACTAGAAATGTAGAACTACATTTAGCAGTAGCCGGTACATGTTGCCATGAAACAGGTGCTACCCTCTTTACAAGTCAACCCGCCAGCAAGTTTAGATTTGCTAGCCACTCATTAGCTGTACTGGCGAACCTGGCCATATATAATCTAAGGGGAACTGCACTGAACTTTGACGAGATACATAGGCTCCGGGTAGCATGCTTCACTACACGAGTTCTTCCCGCAGTTAGTATGCTTCACGGCATCACATGGCTGCACTACTGTGCAGCTTACTAAAGCAATTTTACTATGGAGCAAAAATTAGACCTTTGTTGCACAAGCCATCCATATCTTTACATTTGGACTAGCGAACTTTTGCTTCAAGGCAAGGGAAGTACTTCCCTTCAGATTCAATTTCACTGCTCATAGAACCCCCCCTCCCCCTTGATCCTCATGAGGAAACCTGCGCATGCCTAAGGTACAGTGTTCAATATACCAAAGGTTGTGGTGAATGAGAGCTCAATACACGCACAGTACTGTGCTAAACTTTTGTATTGGATCTCCAAGGGGATGTTATAATGATTTGACATAGACCATAATGCCATATACTCAAGTAAACACGTCTGGCTTTGACAGCAGTATATGGAGTATTGTCTGCATAAAATGAAATGGCATTACGAAAAGGGTGGCATTTCAGGCCCAAAATTAAACATTGTGATGCAATACTAAGAATGCACTTACATTAAGTATTAAAGATACTTCTATGAACAATCCAAACCTTTCCATGCCCCCAAAAGCCGTCTTTTTGACAGGTATTGGGAGCAGACCACAATTTAGTGTTGCAGCCACTTTGATGCAGAGGAAGCGCATGCAGCTTCAAAGAAAGCCAGGAGTCGCTTGTAACATAGAAAAATTTATTCTAGGATGAAATGCTAGGACAGTGACAGTCACGAGATTGTTAAAGTTTACACTAACTTGTTCTGTAATGGTAGCAAAAATGGGTAAGCAGTAGAACTGAACATAAGGTTTATAAATAATATCACAAAATTGCACAAACAGATACAGAGTTTGCAACTGTCTGTAGTAATGAATGCTCTAGCGTCATGGTTTACATCTGAATGTCTTCCCTTCTGAACTGTCGTACGCGTGAAATGTGAAGCTTGTGTTGTGGATGACGGGAGGTTTCCTTCATGGACGGGTTAAAACTCTTCTGGCAAACAAAGAAGCGCCAAAATAAATTTGTGAAACAATCACCATTGTCAATTCGATGGTGAGTAATGAAGAATTCCAGACATGACTTTGAAATGCATTCAACATTACTTATATGAAGCACAGAACACTAAAATTTCTGCAACACCAATACTGTTTTTACAAAACAAGGAAAAAAATTGCATTACCTATGTGAGACCTTCTGCTTGAGTCATGAGTGATTCAACAGCAGACACAAGAAAGTGAAACCTTCTACATACCGAAGCCAGGATAATGTAACAACTCTTCTCCAATTAATTTCCTTCTTTGCAATTTTTCTGTGGTCCTAGTAGAACTCTGTATGTAATTACTATGCTTGGCCAACTGCAAGTGGTTGATGATAAAGTATAGAAGTGGAACAAATCATTACATTATACTGGCCCAGTAGCAAACATGCTATCATACTATCTTGTATGAAGCAAACCCTTGTAGACACTTATACATACAAATAAAAGGAAAAAGGGCTTTGCCAGCGCATAAATTCAGGCACCCGTGTGAGAGGTTCTAGCCCATTAACTTTGAACCAAGAACTTTGCAGACCACAGCTTGAGAATGCATGCAAAGGAAAGGCATGAACAATTTACACTACTGCTAACCACTTGGATAAAGAGTGCGAAGCAGGAGCATGTCTCTTAATGAAGGCCGATGTTTTTTTTTTTTCTGATGACAATACAATGGACCTCCCAGAAACATGATACCTGCAAGCCCTTCTAGATAGCTTACATATCAGATGGATGCCAAGTATGGTCATATGTCTACAGTGACAATAGACTGATACACTAATGGTGATTAAACAGAGGAAAAAAGGTGATGGTCACTAGGACGCACTGAAACACCACCATCATCACCACAACAGTGAACAACAACAACGAGGGAACAACAAACATCACCAGACACTGGAAAAAATTGTTTTCACGGTTTGAGCACTGATGTACCATGATGAAAAACACCTGACAAACTTGCGATTAGCCACCTGATGACATTCATTTTCAGACACATCTACTGCATCGAAGGTGCATGTTACAGGCAACTTGCTTCAGTAACATGGTGGCCACTACAATGGTGGCAATGACACTGTTAGGCCACAATTCCGAAAAGGCAACGCCGAGTAACTCGACATGGAGTGTAGCAACTCTGCTCCAGACAGCTGAGCACTGAAGCATGACATGTGCACAGCCTGTACAGAAGAAGCTCCATGCAGACATACATGTGCAGCAAATATAACTGGCTGCCACTCTACATTCAAGCACGTGAAACACTTGGCAATGGCATGCACCCATCTCGGTTCCTGTTTTTGCATGGCTCTACAGAAGCTGCCACACATTAGGAGCTGCCTCAAGAACACTGTCCTATGTTGTTTTAGGTGATAAAAGGAAATAGAGGGGACAAAAAAAAAAAAACACTACTGGGAAGCTAATTTTAAGTCTTATAAACAAGGTGCTACAGTTGCACACTGACAAAAATAATTTTTCCATTGAGCAAAATGGCAAACAATAACAAATCCACATACTCACACCACCAGTTTTTTTTTTTTCACTCTAAACAAAAAGAGACAAAAGACAGAGAAACCTAGTTTGCCGGCACATTCTACCATGATTGCAACATGCATATAATCATGTCACATACACAAAACAAAATCGATATGGAGAATACAGAGCACCAGCTAAGGACTGAGCAATGAAAACAGCTACTACATTGGTCAGTACATGTATACTAGATCAACAGCATGCCTTAACATTGGCTTTCAGTATGTGTGTATCTGGAGCCAGTGCCAACCTTGGTTGATTCCAAGCTAGCACCACAGCATGTTTTTGCAGCTACATGCAAGAACCAAAGTAGCAGCCATGCAGCTCCCACTGCTTGCTGCAAGCACGTTTTTCATTAACACACAAACATGACATGTCCAGAGCAAAGAAAAATCTTTGCAACCTGCTGGAACTTTTCAGACAAATGCCTTTTGGACAGACCTGTTGACAGTTCTCTCTTTATATCTCTCACACACACACTTACACACACACAATACACTCTTTCATACTATACACACACAGTGGGAGTATGCAATAAATTAACAATGTTACATTTGCTGCAAGTTGCAGAGGCATTCACACAAACAACAAGGTCCCTCCGGCCAAATATAAGATCAGTTCTCAAACCACTCTCACTGAAATTTATCGGCACTATCCAAGGCTGGTGTAGGCGAAGACTTGAGAGGAATTTACCCCTCAGTCATGCACACTGTTGCTATATGAAATATGCAGAACACCAACGACAGAGACAGAGCCAGAACAGAAAACACAAAGGAACACTGGTAAGAAATGAGTTTCAGTTACAGCCATCAATTGCGGGTGCCTAATTGGCCATGATGGCGTCAGATGGGGGGACTTGATGATGCCATGGTATTGATGCGTTGCCAGAGATCTTTCTTGCAAGACTTGGAGCGCCGCAGACTGTGCAGCAATTCTGTAAACTGCACCATGCCACCAGGAGTCAGCATAAAAGCTGCTCGAGCGCTACGAAGAGTGTTGATGAATTCATCATATTCAACAGAGGTGATGTGGTACATCTTGGTGTGGGTGCAGGCGATGAACCTGTGAAATGATGAATGAACAACGTTATGACTCAAGGTACGCATGCACGCACACACACACACACATACAAATATGACATAAAAAAAAAAAACAATGAAGCAAGTGAACACTTATCATACTCTTTTGCTGGTTCTAATCCACTCCACCACTGAGCCCTGCTCTGCTTCATGGCCGCAAAAGCTGCACTGTGCTTGAAAGCTTTTGCCTTGGGGTGTGGTTTCAAAGACTGCCACTGTGTACCGTTATATTAAAGGGACTGAGAACCAATTTTTAAGGTGCCTGTCTTTTTTTTTTTTTTATTTCAGGTCAGAGTGTCTAATCATGCAATAGCGATGGGCAAAACGCTGTGAAAATCTTTTTATCTGAATTTTTTTTGATGGTCATGTTGCAAACAGTGGCCGACACCTATTGGGTGCATTTGCACTAGTTTCTGCTGCAACGGAGCGCGTGGACACAATGCCTGAGAGAAACCTAGGTCACATATGCTGTGGTTAAATGCAGGTTTTTTGGTTGCCTGCTGTGTCAAATCCTTTTACTGCATAACAAGCAAAGACTAGGGCGGGGATGTGTTTTTTATACAACAACTGCAATTTCAAGCCCAAGTTGTGGTTATCTGAACAGCAGAAGGCAACATACAGCAATCTGAAGACTCCAAAACCCAGCACCAAGGCTTTACCATCAGGTGATGCCACTGTGGTTGCTGCAATTTTCAAACTCAATTTAAAAATACAACTACTGCAATTTTCAAACTCAATTTAAAAATACAACTCCTACTCAAATCACGAAAGGGTGCTCAATTCCATCACTATAGTTCAGGGTCTTTCTAAACGTATAAATGTCCATTTATGCATTCTGGCCAGTTGTTGGTCCCTTTAAAATATGGCCACCGTGGCATAAAGCTGAGCCCACAATATCTTGTCCCTTGGGAAAATGCCATATCCAGTTAGCCACTGTCACACCTTTGTATTTATTAAAGCAGCTGTTTCCTACAGTTGGACTCGAGGCCACTTATATCGTACCACAAACAAAAGTACTAATAAACTTGATGTTTGTCAGGTCCAACATCTTAGATGACACCACGTCGTGTGCGTAGCATATGGATCACCAGTCATTTCTCCATTTTGTACTGACAGCAGAATGATTCAATATTCTTGGAAAACACACAAACTAGATAATTCTGGGAAAACTTGATTGAAACCCGAGATGACAGCCTCTTAATTCATGCGCAAAAAACGGCAAACTTGTGTCTTTTTTGATATTTCAAAATTTGCTGCAGGAATAAAATTTATGGTGGGAAAGTGAGATTAATAAGATTGTGAAGCACACTTAGCATGAGGTATATACTATGCTGAAAAATAAGCAGCACTTTGTAAAAATGCACAGATAACCTGCCATGTGAAGCATACTTTTCAGTCTATGTTTAAAAGCCAATTTCATAGTTTTTCATTTCTGCTGTGGGTTAGCACAGACAATTAATCTTAGCATATTTACTTGAATCTAATGCTCGCCATTTTTCCGATAAAATGAGTCTAAAAATTCCCTGCACATTAGAATCAAGCATGAAAGCAAAACCAAATTTGCAGCACTGACAATGCTGCTCGGTCAAGAGGGGTCACACGCAGTGTCACAGCATCAAAAAAAGGAGATCGCCACACTTTGTTCTGAAGTGGCATCGATTAACTTTGACTATTTACTTGATCAACTTTGATTAGAATGACTGTGACCTGCATGTGTTGCGTCTGTTCCCAATCAGGTGCAGATGGTGCATGCCTTTTTTAATGTCAGTATGATGTCAAAGGAAAGTTATTTTGCTAGCTAAGGGTAGCTACGTTGAGTCCACTTTGCATGCCTGAGACCTGTGACCATGAGTAATGCGAAAGGAGTAGATTTTGAGCTGCATGTCGAGAAGGAAATGCTTATATGGGCCAGAAGTGTGGAAATACCAAGACCTTGAAGGCAGCTTGTGGACTTCATTCAGCAAGTCATTGTGTACGGAGCTTCTTGAGGTAACAGCATGAGATCAAGTAGTATCGAGAAGCAATTGTACAGCTATTAGCACAGGATCACAAAAGACAAGGAACTGCCAGAAAAGAAAATTTCCATTTCATGAAGGCAAGTAGTACTGTTCTTTCTAAATTTTTTTATCATCAATCATCAACATTGGAGCATACCACAGTTTTATTTCTTAAATCTGGCGACAATACATTCAGGTGCCCTTTCATTTTGAACCTGTGAAAATTGGTTGTGGGTTACTTTGAGTGAATACAGTTATTTTATTTTCAACCCCAATATTACTGAAAGCAAGCATAGGTGAAAAGTATGAAATGGTGGAAAAAATTATTTATACCTATGACATTTTCAACAAATGACACGAGTGCACCCCAGATCTCTCTGGTGTGCACTTTATTCCAATCACTGTTACGCACTGATACTCCCAAAGTTGGAACATCATGCAATGTATAAGCAGCACTTGCCGTGCTGGCCCAGTTATTGTATCTTTTCTCAGGTTAAAAAAAAAAAAGTTTCGTTCTGATGCGTGTAGGGATCTCACTGTCATATATTAAAAAACTTATTACAAGTACAAAAATATTCAGGAGCCCCTTCTGGCTGTGGTACTCTAAAAGCACCCAAGGCAAAGATTGCTGCAGTGCAATAGCAAACCAGCTGATGTGAATACAAGCCGTGCTACCATCACTGCACTTATGTGCACAGCCTACGCTTGACACAATGGATCTGGCAAAAACAGACATTTTATATGGCATCCACACTGCTCATAATGGACCCAGCTATAGAGGACTATTGGCTAGGACAGACTAAGTTTCAGGCAGAAATTTTTTGTACTGAGGGCAAATAGAGTTGCACGGCACCGGCATCCCATAGGCTTATTTCTTCCATTTAGACGGGAAACAGCTATTATGCCTGGAAACACGTCTGGCGTGGAATTGGTAGCTGGCACGGCTGAGCCAATCCAGCGATGTTTAAAAGTGGCCTGCTGTGGCCGTTTTCTTCATAGTGTGACCAGCAACAGGGCTCGGGTGTGCACTTGTGTGAAATGGCTGAATGTAAGAGCAAACTAAACAAACATTTGATCTTAGTGAAAGACAGGCAGACATTGCCAGGATAATGGGCCAGTGTAAGCAGACAGTCCACATCATCATCACCAGCCCATCTTATGTCCACTGCAGGATGAAGGCCTCTCCCAATGCTCTCCATCCTTTCCTGTCCTGTGCGAGGTGATTCCATTTGCTGTCTGCGAAGTTCTTAATTTTGTCACTCCATCTTACTCTCTGTTGTCCATGGCTGCGCTTACCCTCTTTTGGTATCCATTCAGTCGTTCTAACTGTCCATTGGTTGCCTAGCCTTCTCATCAAGTGGCCTGCCCATGTCCATTTTTTCTTCTTTACTTCAACTATTATGTCAGCTACCCCTGTCTGGTTCCCTAACCCACTCGACTCTCTTCCTATCTCTTAGAGTAACGCCCATCATTTTTCGTTCCATCGCCTGCTGCGTGGTTTCTTAACTTCCTTTCTAGCTTCTTTGTAATTCTCTATGTTTCTGCCCCATATGTCAGTACTGGCAAAATACAGTAATTACATAATTTCTGCTTGAGTGATAATGGTAAGTTTCCGTTTATGAGTTGGGAGTGTCTCCCGCATGCGCGCCATCCCATGCTTATAATTTGGTGTATTTCTTTTACATGAGTAGGTTCTCCTGTCGGTAGCTGTCCTAGATAAGTGTATTCTTGTACGACTTCTAATGTCTGGTTTTCAATTGTGAAGGCACGTTTTTTAGCTGTGCCACCAGCATTGCTTTCGTTTCCTGCATGTTATCTTTAATCCTACCTTAGCACTTTCCCGGATCAAGTCTACAATCATCTTCTGTAGTTCGTCGCCATCATTGGGAAAGAGTACTACAGTGAAACCCCGATTATACGACATTCTCAGGACCGCGAAAAAGTGTCGTAAAATGTGGGCGCTATAAAATCCGAACAGAAAAATTTATGCCCTTGAGCGTACCGCAATCCGCTGGTGTGATTTGCAACAGCCGTAGTGAAACATGGCTCACACTTAAGAAGGGACGCGGCCTTTGAAAGTAAAAAAATCTCGAAAAATATGCTTTTCGGAAAACCGCACATTTGCACTGTATGTGTCATAAACTACCCCTCCTGTAATTTTCAGCGCCTAATTCGTCCTGAAACTACTCCATATAAAATATATTACGAGCAGCGGCAGTTGCTGTGCCACTCAAACACTCTCCGAAACAGCACAACTTCAAGCGAGCGCTGTTCACGCGTCATTCAACCGACCTGCGCCATTTTGGTTTTGTCTTGTTCGTGAAGACGCGCGCTTTTTTCCACCGCCGTTGGCGGGAGTGGCGGTAGCATGGCGGAAGCATGGTTCGCGCATGATTGGGGGGCTTTCGGGGGCATTCCAGTATCCCACGGTTGGATGCGAAGCTGCGATTGCGCCAAGTGCGTGCTCCTTGAGAGAGTGGAGAAACGTGCAGCCGCTACTGACTGCTGCGCATGATGATATGGTGGCCTTCTCCAGCAGGTGTTTCGTGGTTGTCGCTGTGATGTCTGCCTTTGTGTGTGCTGCTTCGCTTTTCGTTATCACAAGAGGGAGATCGCAGGAGAGCGGGAGAGAGATGGTTGGAGGGAAAGAGTGAAAACAATGGGGGAAGACAACAACCGCGCCATTCTAGCCGCTACTCGTGGTGTCGGCGGCCACTGGAAGGGTCAAGGGAAGACGAACGAATGGCAGCTGAAAGCCGAAACGAACCAGTTTGCCGAGCGCTTGGCATGTGGAGAGGTGACAAAGAGCCGGTGCGACGAAAGACGACCGTGGGCACTTCCATTTTCTACGCCGCTTGGTCACCCTGCTTCGCGTGGATTGTCGTGTAACGTGGGTTAGAAGTAAGATTGCATCGTATAATTGAGGTTTTTAATGCATTGCGTCTATGGGGCTTTCGCCGGGACGGGACTAATTTGTCGTATCATGAGATGAGTGTGCAAGGCAACTGTCTACTGTAGGGCAACAGAGTCATTGTTCCAAAATCCTTACAAAGGGAAGTCCTCCAGTTGCTGCATGAGAGCCATCCAGGACTGTCCAAAATGAAGGCAGTTGCGCGTAGCCATGTGTGGTGGCCTAGCTTGGATAACGATATAGCGATAACCATTCAAAGGTGCCGTATTTGCCAGGAGCATCAAAGAGTGTCACGACCAGTGCCTACCATGCCCTGGCCATTCCCGGAGAAACCATGGTCACGGCTGCATGTGGACTATGCGGGTCCTTACAGGAACACCTATTTTTTTTATCGCAGTCGATGCGTTCTCAAAGTGGATTGAAGTATTCCCGGTCTCCACACCCTCGGCTGAAGCAACCATTTCCTGCATGCGAATTATGTTCGCAAACCAAGGCCTTCCAGATGTGGTCGTGTCGGATAATGGGCCAGCATTTACCAGTGAGCTCTACTCCACATTCCTCAAGAAAAACGGGGTGAGGCGAATGCTGGTGCCGCCGTATCATCCAGCGTCAAACGGTGCTGCAGAGCGGGCAGTTCAGACTGTCAAAAACAAGTTGCGGAAGGCTGGCCCTGGAGATCTTCGCACTCAAATTGCCCGCATGCTCCTGACTTACAGGTCAACGCCTCACGAGGTCACGGGTTGCTGTCCTCCGGAGCTGTTGTTGGGGCGGAAGCTGAGGACTGCATTGGACCTGCTACACCCAGACCTCAGGACTAAGGTGCTACAGAAGCAACTTAAGCAGAAAATCAGATGCGACCAAGGAACAAGACCCAGGGTTTTGGGTCACCCTGGTGACCAGGTGTTCGCAAGAACTTCCGTCCAGGTCCCGCGTGGCTGCCTGCAGTCGTCACCGAACAACGCACTTCGTCCATGGATGTTCTACTGGAGGACGGACGGCGTTTAACTCGACACCTGGATCACATCCGCCAGCCCCAAGAGGAACTGAGTGCAGACAACCAAAAGTCAGGCAGCCCCGTAGCTACAGGCCTTGCTCCAAGCTTGGACGTGGGTCAGAGGCAGCTAACTCCGGATTGCCTTCATGTCACAGAGTCTAGGCAAGATCCCAGGAAAGACGTGGCGAGGGAAACGGAACTTGCTGTCACAGCACCCAGTACTCCTGTCCTGCGTCGAAGTACCAGAATGCGACGACCAGTATCGCGCTACTCACCTTAAACAATTGTTTACATCCATTAATAAAGGGGGGAGGGATGTGATAAGAATAGTTTTGCCGTTCCGGCGCCCGGGGGCGTTGATCTTTGCAATGAAATAAATACGGCACACATGACCAGCCCAGTCAGTACGGAACCCGCCAACGTACGTGTGTGTGATTCGGTCCGGCGACCGGCATGGCCCAGGACTACCCGGTTATCACACCCATCAAAACCAAATACAGTAAAACCTTGCTAATTCGATCGCGAATAAATCGAAATTTTGGTTAATATGTAGAATTTGAGCAATCCAGTGATTTTCAATGCAAATTCTACTGGATTACAGTGGAACCCCATTCATACGTTTTTCAGCGAACCGGGGGAAAAAAACGTAACAGCCGGGAAAACGCAAGCGTGAAGAAAGCTCCGAAAATGAATGAGAATAGGGCCGCTTTGACTTCAAACAATTTATTTCAGCAAGGTGAGCCATCTAGGTCGCCGACCGATAATTCGGACAGCCGCTGCGGTACCGCCAGTGCCCCCATAGACTTAATGTGTTAAAACGACCGATATTTCCGACGGTTTCTAGCTCTAAATTCGATAATTCGGACTCCGTTCGCGGCTGTCGAGCGCATGCAGTCAATGGGCCGCCATTATAGCCTCCGGCGCCCTGATGAGAGAAAGTATCGCCTCATAGATCGCAATAAAAACTGTGATCATTAAGGATTAGTTCCAGCGTGACGCGCCAATTTTGGAGGAGGCAAGTCGCCCCATCACTGCGATCACCGCATCCTGTTCCGGCACCCCGCGCGTGATTTGTGATGGCGAGTACGGCTAGTCGGCTGGTCGCGTCGGGTCTGCGATCGCTCGGTAGCATTTTCACGTTCCGTCTTCACTGCTTGTTTACCGTATTTACCCGTATAATCTGTGCACCCCTTACACTTAGCCACCTTTACAAAAAAAAAAAAAAAAATCCTCGCACATTTTGCGCTCGCCGTCTGGCCCGAACCAGCTCGCTGGTGCGCACGGACAGACTTTCGACGGCCGCGCCCCTTGCTGCGAAGGCGAGTGCAGTCACACAAAAGGCAGCTGCGAGTGCGATGCCCCCTTTTCTGATTTTTTTCTCCGGAAGCCCCCGGAGCCCAAAGTACGGCCGCTAGAATAAAAGCACGCGAGTGGGGGCGACGAAAGCGGCTTAAGCAGAGATCAAACGCGTCCGGCCCATCTCCGTCGCTCGGAGGCGATAACATCATCCCTATCGGATCGCCTGCCGCCGAAGCAGGGAGGAAACGCCCCGCCCGTCTTTAACGAGCATGAAGAGACGCAATGGCGGGAGGGGTGGAGTGTCGGTCGGCCGCCGAGCAGTCGCGTGGCTGCCGAGCTGCCGAGATAGCGCTGGCGCTGTCTCGGCAGCCATCAGCGAGCGGCGATTCCTGCAAGCGTTACCAAGACTGTCAAAAGTCAAATCAAAATAGCGATGCCCGGGCGGGTACGGCGTGCCAGGTTGCGACGCACCATGCGGGAACAGGCCCACGGTTGCGACGTAACAGCGGGGTTCGCAATACATGGGACCCTATGGGAGCTATGCCGGGACCGATAAAAAACAATCTATCAGCCGGGAAAACGCAGCAGTGAGGAACGTAACAGCGGGGTTCCACTGTATTTGAATAGCCCGCCGGGCTCCATCCTGATAACTCTTTATTCCCGCTGGGAGCAACGTACGTGAAACAAGCTCCTGGCGACGCATATCTTGGAGGTCATGGTAGCTGGTAGAGCGACATGGTCGTGTTCGGCTTTCCCACTGGCCTTCCGGTGACCCGCGGGTTCCTAGAGCCACCCAGCCAGAGTGCATTAGTTTTTCTTTTTCCCGCCAGCTAAGCGGCGTGACGGTGGGTAGCACAGAGCTTTACGGCGCACTTCTGGTGCATTTGATTTTGTGACATTCTGAGTCCAGAATGTTTGAACATGACGTCATTTCCTGTCAGCACCGGAAACCAGTGGGCTGCATAGCACTGCTCCTGCGATTCGCCCATTCGTCGTCTTGCATTTGTCGCGTTTGCTTCGTCTGCTGTACCTGTACTTACCAGATGCGAAATCCCGGCCGCCTGCGCGACTCACAATGCCGAAATACAAGACGCTGATGCTGCGGGGAAAGGGGTGCTTAATTGAGGAGGCTGAGAAGTCAACGTGCACGAAGACTCAACTTGCCGAAACAAACAAGATGCCTTTGTCGACACTGTTGACTATCTTGAAGAACAAAGACAAGGTGCTTGAGGCATACGGGAAGACACATTCATCAAAGCGATCAAGGGTTCGCTTCCCAACGTACCTGGACGTTGAAGCCACTTTATGATCAAAGTGGCTACAGCACGCAAACGCCGCTAATCTTCCTGTGAACGGAGCCATACTTCGGGAAAAGGCCAATGAGCTGGCAGTGCGCCTTGGCCACGAAGGCGTCAACTGCAGCAACGGTTGGTTTGCTCGATTTAAAGAGCGAAATAACCTAACGTACTTGATAGAGTGTGGTTTCCGGAAAGCGGCAGTGCAGACACGAACGTCGTTGACGACTGGCAGAAGCATACACTGGCACCACTGCTTCAGGAGTTTGGAGAAGACGATGTGTAGAACTTGGATGAAGTAGCCTTATTTTACAAGATGCTTCCTACAAAAACATTTGCTGCCAATGACACCATTGTCTTGGGGAGAAAGCAGCCTAAGGATATCGATTTTGTTCGGCGCGAACATGTCTGGAAACGACAAGCTTCCATTGCTTGTCATTGGCCGAGCGGGTAAGCCTAGGTGCTTTAAGAACGCACGCCTTCCTTTGAGGGATGTCGTTATTTATAGGCAAAACAAGAAGGCGTGGATGATGACTGCAATATTCGAGAAGTACGTGCGGCTCCTCGACCGGAAGTTTGCTGCCAAAGGACGCAAAGTGCTCTTTGTCATGAACAAATGCCTGGCCCATGGTGACATCAGAAACATGGAAGCCATAAAGATAGTCTTCCTCATGCAAACACAACGGCCATATCACAGCTGATCGACCAAGGGGCGATTTTGCAAACCAGGCAGATTTACCGCCACCACCTGTTGGAGAGTGTTCTGCTCTGCTACGACAATGGAAAAGGATACGACATCGAACTCCTTGGCATCTGTTTGACTGTCATTTCCTGGAAAGTGCTGGAGCCAAAGGTCATCAGGCGCTGCTTTGAACATGCCGGGTTTCAAAAGCAGGGTAGCGAAGGTCAGGATGATGCTTGCAACTCGTCCAGCCTAGACGATGAGGGGGAGATGATGTGTGCCCAGATCATCGACATCGGCGACGACAACGGCGACGGACTAAGCTTTGCGGAGCATTCGAATGTTGAGGCAGGCGTCTAAACATTGTACGCTAATGTGAACGGAGAAGTTGTTGACAGTGGGCAAATCGTCGATGACGGCGACAATGATGACGATAACGAACCCGCTCACGCGCCTGCTTTGGCGGCAGTTGTTGATGCTGTGAACACCTTCTGCAGCTTTGTTGAGTGCAGCGGTGGTGACTGTGAAATGCTTAGTGTTGTGAGCAAGCTTGAGAACACGGCACTTGGGGCGGCGAACTACCGCACTAAGCAATCCAGCATTACTGATTATTTTAAGTAACGTTTTTCTTACACAGAAGATAATTAACCAACTGTGGATCTCTTCTTCCACTGATCAGGGAAAAACATATAATGTTTTGAAATAAATTTAAATGGTAGACTGGCGATGCTTTGTTTGATGCGTGGAATCGCCCTACTACAGATACAGCAGACGTTAGAGAGTTTTAGTGTTGGGGCCCCTAAATGTTATATTGTTTCCTTGCCCCCAAGCAGTGTACAAAACGGACACAAGTACATGCGTATACAGATCTGATTGGGTACTCAACACTAAAGCTCCACTTTTGTTTTTGCTGATTATGATGGTCCATTGCAAGAGGCGTAGATTGCACTATTATATCAATGTTCTTCGCTGTATGCCCGCTAAATATGCAATTAAATGGTGCAGAGAGGGTGCTGAACCCTCTCTGCTGGCAGTGCTGGTTAAGTGCAGACGTGCCAGTGTAAAGTAGCAGTGCGGCAGATGCACCATTTTTGCACAGGGATAGTTTCTACCTGGCTCATGTGCGTCTGAATTTGTGCCCACACAAACATGACTTATAGACCGTTCAGAGAATCCCCAATAACAGTTGCAAATTCCCGACCCCAGCAAACTTTTGGTTATCCTGCCGTATCCATCCATTCATTGGAACTACCGCATTTACTCGATTCTAACGCGCCCTTGATTCTAACACGCACCTGTTTCCCGCGGAAAAAAAAAAAATGAAGAAGAAGAAGAAGAGTGAAACATCAATTGTAACGCGCTCCCATTTTTCGTGACACGGAAAAAAAGGTCCTTAGTGATCAACTTTCCCACATTCATAAAAACAAATGCCGTACTCGTGTAATGAACGCACTCACATGATAAACGCACCGCGAGCTTTGAATCCGCGCAGTACCTCGAACGGCCACGCTATGGCTTTCCCGCTTCCCTCGATCCGTGGTGTCTCAACACGTTTGGCGCGGTGATTCATAACTCCTGCGTCCTCATAAAACTGCCACATGTTGCCGGGTGTAGCCGCGTCCAAGCGACGATGACATCATTTACTCGCAGTGCTGCATTCCTCCGTGCTATCACAGTTCCCTCACGCCCGCTGCCACGTGCTGCCATGCGTGCTGCACAGATAAGCCGTGCTGTGCAGGCTGGTGCAGATGAGCCTAAGCATGGTCGGGGCGTGGTCCCCGAGATTGTCATGCAGTGCGCATGACTGAGATGCTCAGTTGGCTCAGGCTCAGCACAGATATGAGGGAGAAATGCAATGGTGAGCCGTTTTCCGTGCAGTGATGGGAAACATCTCCCGTTACGGCGACCCGCAAACACTACCGAAAGCTGGTGCGTCTCGGCGTCTCAGATATTTCACCGGCGACGTATCGACTTTGGCGGCAAGACAGCCAAGCCGGCGCAGCGAGTATCATCAGCTCACGCATCATGTATGTCCTGGCGTCGTTCAGCGCGGGACCGGCGGCGACATAGAAACTACAGGAACTAGCGTGCCAAAGACCGCTGTGCCGCTAGTTCGTTTTTCCCCTGTGACCATTCGACAGCGCCCGAACCTCGTAGGAGGCGGCCATTCTGATGCCGACGGCGATATGGTAACGGTGTCGTTTGTTCGCACTCGATTCTAACGTGCATACGATTTTTGGACCCATTTTATCGGAAAAAAGGTGCGTCGTTAGATTCGAGTAAATACGGTAACAGTCTCTTTCAGAGTTGTTTCAGTGTACACAATTTTCCTGCATGTTTTCAGATAAAGGAAAGGCTTTCCTCAGGATTTTTTTTCCTTTATTTGAAAACAGTGCGGTTATGCACAGGGCAAAGTATTGATAGACTGTGAGCATTGGTCTTACCATACCACTGATACTTGCTATAGGTTTCTTTGCACGCTATGCTTATCGGCCTACATTAGCAGGCAAAACTGGAAGCTGCTCAGGGAATATGCTTGTAAGCATCAAAAGGGTCTATAAAACAAATGCACTTTACTGCAAGGTTAAAGGGGCTCTGTGATGAAAATTAAGTGCATTGATTTCATCGCTTTTTCTAGTACTGAAGAATGTAGAAATATCACACCACAAGTAAGAACACTAAAAATTAAGTACACATCATTTTATTTTTGCAGAGATAACCACCTTCTGCTTAAATCCTCTGGACAATTTAAAAGTACCAGCACTCCCTGTTTCAATTTGACGTGATTTAGAAAGTTTATGAACCTCTATTGATCACCACAGATGCTTTTGTGCAGCCCCTCGGAGCACAAGGACTACAGGCTACACCTCAACATAGAATGTGCATCTTTCTTGCTGCTTCCGCAGTCTCAAACTGTGGCACCAGGCAGCCTAAATACAGTTACACCTAGATATAACAAAACTGACAAATGCTCCCAAAATTTCGTTATAGAGAGGTTTTTGTTATATTGTTTTAGCACGAAATTCATAAAAAAAATGCGCAAATGAAACAAAGGGGCAGCTGCAGGTATAGCTGTCCCAGAACATCTTTATTTCGTGGTAAACCCGCAGAAGGCATAGCTCATATTGGCCTTCGCAGATTCATCGTCATCACCACGATATTAGCCACTTTCAACCAGTGCCTCATCCGACATCGCTTTAATATGGATGGCATAACTGGCCGCAAAAAAAAAAAAAAGAAGATTCTGCAAAACTGCATAGAGTTCAGGGCTGCTCTATTTGCGCACAATGAAAGCCAAGCTCCTGCTTCACAGGTGGATCGTTTCTCTATTGAGGCACTCAACCTTGCACCTAAGTGACTCAGTTCGTGGGTACAGGAGCTACCGTATTTACTCAAATCTAACGCGCACTTTTTTTTTTGGTAAAACGGGCCCAGAAATTGCATGCACGTTAGAATCGAGTGCGAACAAATGACACCGTTACCATATTGCCGTCGGCATCAAAATGGCCACCTCCTATGCGCTTCAGGCACTGTCGAACGGTCACTGCCGAAAAAACGTACTAGCGGCGCGGTGGTCTTTGGCGCGCACAGTTTCTGTAAGTTCTATGTCGCCGCCGGTACCCCGCGCAACGATGCCACGACGCACATCATGCGTAGGCCAATGATAATTGCCGCGCCGGCTTGGCCATCTTGCGGCCAACTGAAGTCACTACATCGCCGATGCAATCTCAGAGATGCCCAGCTGCACAAGCTTTCGATAGCGTTTACAGGTGGCCGTAACGGGAGAATAGATGTTTCCCATCACCATGTGCAAAAAGGCTCATCATTGCATTTCTCCCTCATATCCGTGCTGAGCCAGAGCCTCTCAGTCGTGTGTGCTGCTTGACGTCCAATATTGCATTGCGACAATCTTGGAGACCACGCCCCCACCATGCTTAGGCTTAGCTGTGCCAGTCTGCACAGCACGCATGGCAGCACGCGGCAGCGGGAACTGCGATAGCACGGAGGAATGTAGCACTGCGAGTAAATGAGCTTACCGCCACTTGCACACGGCTACGCTCAGCAACGTGCAGCAGTTTAATCAGGACGCAGTAGTTATGAATCGGTGCATGTCTTCGAGACACCGCGGTCGTTCATGGGACTGCAGGGGTTCAACGTTCGTGGTGCTTTTATATGCGAGTGCATTCATCACACGAGTACGGCATTTGGTTTTATGAATGTGAGCAGGTCGATTACTATTGCTTTTATTTTTTTTTTGTCACGAAAAATGGGTGCGCATTACCATCAATGTTTCACTTTTTCCTTTTTCTGTCACAGGAAACGGGTGCGTGTTACAATCGAGGGCGCGGTAGAATTGAGCAAATACGGTACATTTAAACCTGGATATAACGAAATTTACAGATTCCCGAAAAACTTCGTTATAAAGAGGATTTTGTTATATGCAGGTCTGGCACAAAAAATTTGAAAAGGAAACACTCAAGTAAGCAAAAAGGTAACAGACGACAGAGCTCGCTTGAAACATTTATTTTGGGGAAATCCTGCGGAATAGAGGTCACGAGCAGGCTTCACAAAGGAAGCGCACAGCCTGAAAAGAGCGCAGCGAATTGCCATGGAGGAGGAAGGAGCGTGGAATGAATGAACAATGAGTGGAGGAAAAAAAAAAGCCCGCGGCAGCAGCGCTTCGTGTGTGCACCCTCTGAGGATAGGATTTCCAAGGCGACGGAGAATGCTGCTATGACCATTTGTCAGCTGCGGATGCTCCGCACGGAGCGCGCGCCCGTGTCCACTTTACCGCTGTTTGTCTCCAGTTTTTTTAAAATTATTATTTCACACTCGCTGCCCTTGAATCACCCCGTGGGCGCGATTTCCTGTGGATCCGGTCCCCGTGTTGTCAATGGCACGCTTCCAGTGAGGGGGGGAAAAAAAAAGCAAGCACGAATAGCACGATGGCTAAATTAAAAAAAAAAGAAATAACAGACATGGAAAGCTACAGCAGTGAGTGGTGGCGCTTGCGGTGCGCAACCTACTGGGAACACAATACAAGGTGTTAGAAGAAGCTGTGGCGGTAAGAATCGCATTGTCGGCTTGAGTGATGCAGAGGAGCTGAGAAGGAAGTGGGGTCTGCGCAGACAAGTGTTCTCCCACCTTGTATTTCGCAGGCTTCTCTGCAGAACCAAGGTTGCTGCAATGGCTGCATGAGTGCCATTTGAAATGACATCGCTGCGCGCTGCGTCAGCGGCGGGGTAGCCGCGGGAGTGGATCCGGCTGTTGCTTGCGCTAAAATTTTATATTTGAGGTGAAATTACTAGGTTGTTGGTAGGGGGGATTTCAGTACAACAAGAGTGCCTCCCACTGCTACTTCGTTATACAGAGGTTACAAATACATGTTCTTCTATGGAGTTGCAGCGGGGAATTGAAAAACTGCGCAATACTGAGTAATTTATTATATCAAGGTTGATTATAGCCAGGTTCAACTGTAGTGGGATGATGGTTCAATGAAGTCTTCTGGTCACCTCTGCCAACTACTAATGCCAAAGGATCAATTTTCATGCACAGAAAACTGCATCAACATTGCAAGACTAACACCTCACTTGGCAGTCCAGAGCTAACCGTATGGCTTTACAATGAACTACGCCGCAGATGAATATTCTCATGTTATTAAACCACTCCCGACATTTTTTTGAACATTTCAAGTTCACACGCGCATCAAGTTGAGAATGCCGTCATGTTGAATGATGCCAAATGCGGCAGCGCTATGCGCCGTGGCCGCGCCACAAACTCGAAAAACAGTCCCACGCGCCTCCCCGGCCATTTCCGGCATACCAAAGTTAGCCGCGACGACATTGTGGTTTTTGGTGACATCACAAGAGTCCGAGCTCCGCTGATTGGTCGAAGGAGGACTTCGACTTCCGGTTAGTCTGCTAGAAAATGCACGCGCTCCCTGCCTATTTGTTTTTCCTCGTCTTGTGTCGTTCGTGTGATGTTCGCATGTGCACGCTTCTGAATTCGTAACTGCGCTACGCTACACAAGTGCAAGTCAGGTACAGCCGACTAGAAACTGCAGCAACTGTCGGAACACAACGGATAGCTTTAACAGAAAGCGTTGGCACGGCACCAACAAAACTTGCGCGAACGTGGGAGCCCAGCGGAGGCGCGCCAACTGGATGCGCGTCATCAGTGATGTATGTCACGTGACGTTCGGAGGAGCACTCAGCAAGGAGGTGGCACTGGCAAGCGGCCGGTGTGGAGCAGGAGAGAGAGAAAAAAGCAAGCGCCGCGTTTTAATAATCAAACGCGTGTAACACTGCTATTTCGGCACCGTTTCGAAAAATTCTTGCGGCTACATGTTCATTGCGGACACCGACACAGAAGCAACACCACAACTAAATTTCGACCTCTGGGTGGTTTAGGGGCCTTGTAGAGCTTCTAAAGGGAATGGGTATGATTTTCCCACTAATGATGACATTGAATGCACATACAGCAGAGACCACTTTTAACGCAACCGCTTATAGTGCAGGACCGGCTATAATGCATTTTTTCTGACCCCCGTTTACCCTCCCATAGAACTTAATTTATACGCATACCGCTTATTGTGCAGCTCCGCGAGATGAAAGACCGGTTATAATGTGGCTGCCAGGAAATACGCGATTAATTTATGAAGCCGCGAGCAGGCTTCACAATGGAAGTACGCTGTCCGAGAAGAGCGCAACGAATCGCCATGAAGGAGGAAAAAGCGCGGAATGAACGAACAAGGAGCGGAGGGAAGAAAAAAAAGGAAGAAAAGGCCGAGGCAGCAGCGTGTCACGGGTGTGCTCTGTGAGGATAGGATTGATAGGATTGCCAAGGTGACGGGGCTGTTTGTCAGCTCCGAATGTGCGCTCTGCATGGAACGCGCGCCCGCGATCGCATGATGTCCGCGTTACCACTGTCTGTCTCCAGTTTTTCTTTTTAATCATTTCGTGTGCACCGCTCTTGAATCACCCCGGGAGCGTGATTGCCTGTGCACCCAATCTCTGTGTTAAAGGCAAGCTTCCCGTGCGGCGTGCCACCTGCGACGCCACAAACTAGGCCTAACGAGCGCTACCTTTTCTGTGCTGGCTGGGTGCCGTGGGCGTCTGTGGTTCATGGCGGCCGCATTTAAAACGTGACGAATCATTTCACCAATGGAAGTGGGGGCATGGTGCACCACTTAGATGGCGGTTTGCGGTCACTGCGTTTTTGACATCGTGCACGCGTCAGAGAAAACGAAGGATCGGTTCCGTGCAGTAATCGGTTCCCGTTTTTACGCATCCGATTCCGCAGGAAGTCCACATAAACGGTTAGGTCGCTACACCACCCTCTCTTTTCTTCTTTACACAACGCGGCCACAAACTTAAGTCTTTGAAATATCCAGATCTTCCTTTTTTTTTTTAATGCGGGTGAAAGGAGCCCGGTCGTGTGCTTCGAATGTCTAACACGCGCCGCTACCTGCTTGAAGGTTTTTACACATGTGTAGACTTTGAAAAATGTTGTTTTGGTTATAGTGTGGTACCGCTTATAGTGCGGGTATTCACGATTCCGGCGACTTACATTATAAACGGTCTATGCCGTAGTCTCAAAATGGCGGTGGTTGTGCGGTGCGAGAGCAAGCACTTGGATGTCATCTCCAGTTTCCAAAGTGGCACTGGCATGTCATAATAAGGGGCTTGATGGGAAAAGCAATGGTTTACTTCGCTGTTGGTTTATTACAGTAACTGCAACGAATGACGCGATGTGCCGAGAACTCGGAATGTGGGATCCTTCAATAACCACCCCTGATTTTTTTTTTCTATGAGGCTCAGGTGGCTTGCATTTTGCTTGCCATACAAATACAGTGAAAATTCACTTGAACGAACCTCAAGGGACCCTAGGAAAAAGTTCCGTTAAAATGAAAGTTCGCTGAACTGAAATAGCTACGCTACAACTTGTTATCATAAGCTAGAGAAAACGTCAGTTGTTGAAATTATATTTGAACCCTTTTATTTGCAATGCTGGTTATTTGAATGTGAATTTCTGCTTATATAGCACGTTTTGAAGAATGCAGTAATCTTTTGCTGCACTTGTGCACAAGTACTGCAATGGTCCTAATGCCAGAGTTCAGCCTATGCAAAAGATCCAGTTTTTCATTTCAAGACAGGCGCTTCCGTTTAGCACTCATAATGAGCACGTGGTTGCAGGGCCAAGGCTGCAGGCTGTCACTGCTTTGTTTGGTTGCAAAGATATGTATACGTAGCCAGCCACTCCACACCAAAGCTGAAGAGGCCCGACTGTTCGTCATGTGGTATGAAGCATCATTATCAACGCGAAATAATGGTTTCAGCGATGCACACCAGTGGCGCACTGCTGTGGCACTTATCACGAGGGTCACGGTAAAACTATTATACAGAAAGTGCGGCTGTACTTGTGATCAATATGTTGTGGGATGCACTAGATGGTGTCACAAAATATGCTCGTAGAACTGAAACTCGCTATGCACTCTATTTCGCTAAACTGAAGTGCGTTAGCATTGGGTGTAATGATGCTTTGGTTGGGGGCTTAAAATAAGTACGTACAACTTAAAAAGTTCATTTCACTGACATTCGTTCAAGTGGTATTTTACTGTATCACTTTTCAAACTGTATTTTGAACAAGCGCTGATTCACAGCTTACGATCACGGTGTGGTCAACACCAAAATGATGTAGATGAAATAAGGAAACACGCCCGGCCTGCACAGAGGATGAAGTACAGTGGCAGTGTAAGCTACTTTGTTGTATGCTCTCTCGTTCCTTTTCAGTCTTTTTCTGTTCCTGCCTTTCCATCCCCCCTTATTCCCCATCCATTGTCTTCTTTCTCTGGTTCCACTTTTTTTGTCACCTTATTCATCATCATCCTCTCTTCGTCCTCTTCTTCACTGTTGTCTTCATCTACAGTAGAATCTCGATTTCAGACTTTCAGTTAAGTGAAACATATTTCAAATTTTTGGCTAGCCTGCTTTGCTATCAATGCATTTAAAGCTGCTTAATTTAAACTGCATGATTTGATTACTTCTGTAAATTCATACTCTTTGCTTATATTTACCAAAATATTGGCTGCTTTGTTCCTTCTAGCTTAAAATTCATAATCGTATATGTTTCAACAGCCAGAAATAAATACAACAGCCTGTCAGCATTTGTCAAAGCATTAAAAACTACTAGCAGAAAAAAGAAAAATGCACACTGAGGTCGCAACAATGGACATCGTAACTGACAATTTGTTTTCCTGGTACAGCAGAGACCATTTATAATGGAACCGCTTATAGTGCAGGACCGGCTATAATGCGGTTTTTTCTGACCCCCGTTTACTCTCCAATAGAACTTGACATATACGCATACCGCTTATTGTGCAGCTCCGTGAGATGAAAGACCGGTTATAATGCGGCTGCCAGGAAATCAGCAGACAATAGAGGTAGGAAGCAGGCTTCACAATGGAAGTGTGCAGCCCGAGAAGAGCGCACCGAATCGCCATGGAGGAGGAAAAAGCGCAGAACGAATGAACAAGGAGAGGAGGGAAGAAAAAAAAAAGGAAAGGCCACGGCAGTAGCGCGTCATGGGTACACCCTGTGAGTATAGGTTTGATAGGATTGCCAAGACGCGATTGCATGATGTCCATGCTACCGCTGTTTATATCCAGTTCCTCTTTTTTTTTTTTTAAATCATTACACGCGCACTGCCCTTGAATCACCCCGCGAGCGCTATTTCTTGTGCACCCGATCCCTGTGTTGTCAAGGTCAAGCTTCCGGTGCTGCGTGCCGCCCACGACCCCACAAACTAGGCCTAATGCGCGCTACCTTTTTGGTGCTGGCTGCAGATAGGGCGCCGCGGGTGACTGTTGTTCATGGGGGCCGCATTCAAAACGCGGATGAATCACTTCGACAAGGGAAGCGAAGGCATAGATGGCAGGTGCAACACTCGAATTGCGGTTTGCGGTTGCTACGTTTTTGGCATCGCGCACGCGTCAGAGAAAACGAAGGATAGCACGTGCAATAATCTGTTCCTGTTTCTGCACAGTAAGGTTCCACGGGAAATTTGCATAAACAGTGACGTACTATAGAGCCTTTTATTTTTTTGCACAGCGTGGCCGTGGACTTAAATCTTTGAAATATCCATTTTTTTTAAGCAGGTGAAAGCAGCCCGGTCGCGTGCTTCGAATGTCTAACACGCACCGCTACCTGCTCGACAGTTTTTACACACGTGTAGACTGAAAAACGTTGTTTTGGTTATAGTGCGGTACCGCTTATAGTGCGGGTATTCGCGATTACGACGACTTGCATTATAAGCGGTCTATGCTGTATATTGCACTGAGCCACACTCTGCTTGCATCTGGTAATTCTAACGAAATTCTAAGGTACCCTCAAGTTTGAATTAACGAGAGTCTAGTGTAGTTCCTCTTCGTCTTATTCCCCCTTCTTCCTCTTTTTATTCACTGTCGTCTTCCTCTGTCCTCGTCTTCATAAACAAAAACCACATGCAATGACTGACAACTTACACTGTCCTGAAACACAATTCCTACCATATCAGAGGCATGGCTAAGAACAAAAAGCGTGCAACCATGTGGCAAGAGTCAGGGGTGTGCAGCAGTGCACCTATTGATCTGGGTTCAAATCCCCACAGCCATAGAGTTTTTTTTCCTCATTGTGCGCGATGTCGGTTACGAAAACTGGCAGTTGCAGACACCATTGCCACCAATTTCAGCCTTTGTAATATGCCCCTAATGGCTTATGCTGCAAAGCAGCCAAGCTGACGTGCACTCCACAGTAGAGGCAGCAGGCTGTCACTGTAGCAACAGCCAGTACAAAGGTGCCTCTCAAGGTGGTGGTGCGGTGTACCAATAAGGGCTATGCCATAGGGGCTATTTACATTGCAAAATTCATCAGACTGCCCTGGTTTTTTGTTGTTTGCACTTTTTCTTAGCAGCCACTACAAGCGAAAAGGGAAGGAAACATGAGAAATGGTGCCCTGAATTCCACTGTTCTGATTTTAAGCTGAAACATGCCTACAAAATGAAACTTCTTTTACACACAGAGCCATTCCCGGTCTAATCATATTGATGCATTCTAGATTAGGCATTGTAGATGCCAAGATAAACATTTTCCGAAATGTGTCTCCTTAAAGTAACTTTTGTGACACAATGACCCCTTAAACAATAATTTCTGTCTGTCTTGGTTTTGCCAATCTGCATATGACAGAAGACAGTAAGAGGAAAAGGATTATCCACAGTAACAGTAAATTTTTTTTACCACAACATATATAGAGCTACCATGCCACCATACATAGTATTTCAACATTGCATGCAATTCGAAACATTGAGGGAAGTAACTGAATAAACCAGTGTGTATCACTCACATTTGCTGGCACTTCTGGATGAGTGGTGTGAGGACATGAGATCGAATTGGCATAGACAGTGATGCCGAGCCAGAGCGTGATAAGTGATGGGCCGTGTCCGTGACAATATCATACAAGATGAAGGGGCTGGCTACGCTGTTTACTGTACAGATGCAAAACTCTTGCAAATAGGAGGTACCTGCATACAAGAGAAAATTAACAGGCTGGATTTAACAATGGTTTAATGCAGTCAAACAGAAGCTATAAAACAGTAACTGGTGTCCATATGACTACAGGCTGCATGTATGCAACCTATGGTGAAGCATGCAATCATAAAAAATCAACTTCATTTGTTTCAGAAAACATCCACTATGCAACAGCAGTACTGCACACAAGTAAGGATCAGAAATCAGAATAACGGGCGACTATCGTCCTAACTTAATTTGTCCAAGACTAGCAGTATGTGAACAGTGTTTTTGAGACTGAATCGAATACTTTTCAAGCTATTCTTGAATATTAAACAGCGGTCTTTACAATTAATGTAAACCAACGTTCAGGTCCTCGTAAAGCTGATACCGGATGTATCGAACTCGAACGGAATAACAAAATAGTTTGATATATTGATCATTCGAAATACAAATTATGCCTGTTTGAGGCTTGTCTTAAAACAGCTTACATCTCAGATTTGTTTCCCGAGATTGTAACAAGTGGTAGCTTAATGATTTGCCCGCAATATGCAAAAGATCAGTGTGAAAACAAGTGCATTTTATTTTGTATGAAAGAAATATGTAAGCTTGACTTTAATCTTAATCAAGCCATCCTCAGTATCACTGATGCCTTAAGATAAGAAAATCCACTGCCTTCCACATCACCATAACAGCAGGCGAATGACTGCAAATGCTAAAAGCAAGCTCTCAGAGCACGGTACAAAGTTGTTCAGCAGCAGCATACACATTCATCACTGCTCAGGTCCGATCCCTTGGCACCGGTGATGTCAGCCATGATCTGCCATCGGTGCGGTCAGAAATGGCTCGCACATCATCACTGGCACTAATGAAGTCACTTGCTGTAAGCCCATCCAAGGGGACACCCGGGAATGCTGATAACTAGCAAAATTCATTGAGACATCCAATTCTGTTGTCAGCAGCGGTGACCCGCAATAATGTCATCACTTCGCAACACAAAGTGTGCTTATGGAAACAGTTCACAATGGCATGTCGCTTGACTAGGCTTCAATCAGTGGTCATCATTTGTATAATAACATTTGCAAAAATGATGTCATGAAGCCGAAATCTCAGAAGCTATGCTTTTGTGAACGACATCTGCTAGCGCGAGGACAACCATCAGAAGGTGTACATCACATCAATGCAAGTTGACGCGGCCGGTGCAGACTACTGCCGGAGCTAAAGTTCTGCCCAGTGCACAGAGCACTGGGCAAGTGCTGCGAAACCTGGCAAACCAACGCAACAGAGCTGTTTTTTCGACACCATCGTGTGCAAAATCTTATCGCAGCACATTAGAATGCAGTTGAAGTGTCATCAGCATATGTCAGGAGGAGCGCACTTGAGGCCTTCTGCGTGGGTCAAAGTTCGATAAAATGCGGCGGACCATGGGTGTTCGCTATATGTGCGCACCAGCCCCCTATACTCTTGCAATGGATTTTGAAGGGGATTTTTCAACTGTTCGATATGGCCAATAATTCGGTATATCCAAGTTTAACACCTCTGGAATTGACTGCATTTATAACTTCAAAACCACAAATGCAGCACAGAGAGGAAATAGTTAAACTTGGCCATAACGAACATCGACATAACGTATTCCTTGATATTACGAAGTTCTTCCATTCCCCTCCGCAACTCCATAGAAGAACGTGTATTTGTAACCTCCATATAATGAAGTTGTGGCAGGAGACACCCTTGGTATAAAGAATTCCCCTTATCACCCTAGTAATTCTGTCCTAAATATTGAATTTTAGCACAAGCAGCGGCCGGATCCACCCCACGGCTACCCAACTGACGACGAAGCATGAAGCATGTCATCACGAATAGCGCGCATGCAGCCGTCACAGCAACCTTGCTTCGGCAGAGTACTGCCAGCAAAACATGAGGTGAGAGGACGCTTGTATGTGCAGGCCCCACTTCCTTCTCAGCTCCCCTGCATCTCTTCGAGTCGGCAACGCAATTCTTGCCGCCGCAGCTGTATTGTTTCCTCCTCCCTCTAGACCTTGTATTGTGTTCCCAGTTGGTTATGCGCCGCTACTCACTACTGTAGCTTTCCATGTCCCGCTTCTTTTATTTAGCTACAGTAAAGCCTCATTAATACTTACCCGCTTTAGACATACTAATGGTTAAAACTAGGGGTGTGCGAGTATTTGAAATTTCAAATAATTTTCGAATAGCGTTTGCTATTCAATTCGATTTGCACTGAACTTTTACTATTTGAACTATTCGAAGTTAGTAATAAAGGGAAAAAATACGCTATGTCTCGCGACAAGTGGCCCATTCGCGCACGTGCGCTTCGCCGCATAACACCCGTGCACTGAGGCAAAGCTAACACCCGTGTACTGCGGCGAAGTTAGCTCAGCTTTCTGTTGCACAGTTCCATTGGACTGTTCTTCAGGACTTAGGAATGACACTGTGGAAACGTACTAGTCACTCAATAAAGTCTTTGCCTATGTTTAACAGTCCATTTCTGCATAGTATTATTAAAAAATATTATAAGATTATTTGAAAAATATTCAATTCGATTCGCACTTGAACATAAATATTCGAATTTGCTTCACACTCAAAATTTTACTATTCACACAGCTCTAGTTAAAACGTAGGTGCGACGAATTCCCGACCGAATCTCTATAGCATCCGGATCATGAATTTCATGCATCCCCGGCCCGCTTAAACCATAGTGACTCGCTCTATGCTTACCGGCTATTGCGTGCCTGAATCACCTTTTGTCGAGCTGCACTGTTTAATAAGTGGGACACTGACACTATTGCTAAATGTACTGCGCCTCTTTGGCATGAAGAGAGGCCGATCGACTAATGATTGCGGAGATGCCTTTCGGCTTTTCCAATAAGAATCGGAAAAGAACAAATGAATCACAACCGCTGCCAGTACGGCTTATCGCCAACAACCGTACCATGACAAGCATCTTCAGCTATCTGCTCTGTGGCTCACTGCCGCCTACTCCCATGGGACTGCTTTCAAGTTTGTGCCGTTTCGTAGAAACCAAAGCAACTCTGTGTTGCCACTGTTCCCGAGTTGCAAGGCTCAAAATTGCAACCGTCGCCATCATTCAGTGCCAGTAGCGGCATGTGCGCTGAGAGATGCAATTCAAACTGCCCGTATGGTACCGCTATCGTAAAGTGTGCTGCGCGCTTTTAATCTAACAACTGGGACAACCTGCCGTGCTTTACCTTCACTGCTGTATCTTTGTGCACAACCAGGCACGACAGTCCGTGCGTCGCAAAGATGCATAGTGCACGCTGTTTGCAGGAAGCTTGCCTTCGCCGCATTGACCCAACGCGATGCTGCAACTGTGCACGGACACATACAGCGCTGGTACGAAGACAGCCACATGTACTGTGAATGCACATGTGCGGCACAGCAAATGCCCCAGCTGATGCGCTGCACATAACTAGCCTAGCCAGCGACGATTGGCACCATGCCCGACCAAGCGGCTGCAGGTGTCGCGCGCGTTTCACTGGAACAATGCATTTTTCACTCAGCAGCAGATCGCAGTACAGAGGTACAGATGCATGCAGGTGCATCGAGGAAAGCTACATGTGTCCGTGCACTCTGTCAGCCATTGTGTGTTCCGCAATACGAGTAGTTTCGAAATGTTCCACGTGCTATTGGCCGGTCACGCGAGAGTTAAACTTTCTCTGCACTTTGGTAAAAAGGAAGAAAAGCTCACAGGGCTTGTAATGGATACTTCAGGCTACTGATTGATTTGTGGGGTTTTACGTCCCAAAACCACCTGTAATTATGAGAGACACCGTAGTGGAGGGCTCCGGAAATTTCGACCACCTGGGTTTCTTTGACATGCACACTGACATCGCACAGTACATGGGCCTCAGCATTTTGCCTCCATCGAAATGCAACCGCCGTGGCCAAGATTCTACCCACGACCCTTGGATCAGCAGCCAAGCACCGTAACCACTAGACCACCGTGGCGGGGATACTTCAGGCTACTGCACCACTACACATACTTCATTGTTGGTAGTGGCAGCACGTGCCAGAAAATGCAAATTTGTGCTTAGTGGTTAGTGCGTACTACCATTTAGTGCATAGTTTTGCAGTGTTCCCTGCAGGTACGTATTAACGCGGTGTCACTGTATCATGCAATTCACTTTTTTTTTTCACACGGTACGCACGTGTGCGAGTCAACTCTCGTATCCACGCATTCAGTCACTTAGGCGTACTAATGCAAGGTTGAGTGCCTGAACAGAGAAACACCTCGCCGTCTCGCAGGAGCTTGGCTTTCATTGTGTGCGAATGAAGCAGTGGACTATGTGCAGTTCTTGCGGAATTATTCAAAAGTGCTTTTTGCAGGCGACTGTGAGGTTCCTACAGAAGAGATGTTAGATAAGGCGCTGGTGGAAAGATTCAGCTGTCAAGGTGACGCTGATGAATCTTTGGAGGATGATTGATTGATTTGTGGGATCGAAATGCAGCCGCCGCGGCCGGGATTCGATCCTGCGGCCCTCGGATCTGTAGCCGAGTACCATAGCCACTAGACCACCGTGGTAGGGCCGCTCTAATGTTTATACATGGTGTGCTAGGCCTCATCTGCTTCTACACAATCTCATCCAGTCAACACAAAGATGAAATGGCTCTCAAACAACCCATGCCATCTAAGTCATCACGACCTGAAAAAAAGTCAGGCTCTCACAATGGCGAGATATGGTCAATATCTCAGCAGTAGAATTATCGTTGACATCCATGGTAACAGTGGCGATATCCCAGCTGTAATGTTTAAACAATCCACTTAGTCTAATGGTTACCATCCTATACTGCAACAAGTTGGATGGTTGGCAGCAAGGTTCTTGAGTTGTCGCAAGAGGACTCTGATGATACCATGCTGACTACACTACAACCATGGATTGCAGGTTCAGCATGGGCCCTAATAAAATTGCAGTTGATGTACAGAGATGGCCAGACACTGGCCAATGCCCAGGCCAGCTTGGCCACACATTAGCCTGTATGTGTACAGTTGCACAATGAGAAGTTTTTCCATAAAATGTTATAATAAAGGTACTTATTTTTCTTCTAGTGAACCATTTTCTTTTTCACAACTCTCTATTAGCACTTTTCAGCAGTTCCTATAGAATTCAAAGAAATGGCTGCAATTGTATAGGAATTCCCTTTGCTTGGACCAGGAATAAAACTGTACAAAGAAAGAGAACAGCAATAGTACCATTTCAATATGTTGTCCCTTGATGCAGTTGCTGTGACCTGGGGAAGCTGGTGTTGCCAGGCAATATCCAGTGCTCGTCAACTACGCTTTGTTTTGCATCTTTCTTGGTACTGTTCACTTGCTTAAGAACGAAAAGATGTAGCTCTCAGATGTGTGTACCTGTACACAGCTTTTTCTTTTTTTGCTAGCAAGCAGAAACAGTTATCTGCAGCAACCTACCTAGTTTTTTGGCCACTCCTAGAAGCCACTTGACATCTTCTCCATAAGGCGGGTTTCGTGCATACTTCGCTTGAGGCCTGTCGTCATGCACCCTGCGAGCCAGCGTCTCCATGGCGAGCAGTCCAACACGATAGGATGACAGGAGGTAGTTTAGCTGCGTCTGATTTAGCTGAAAAATGAATGAGAAGCAGTAATACTATATTTACCAAGTAACCAGTGCATGCAAAAAAGAACATTAGCTAATTAGCTGTTTGATAACTTTGCAAATTAACCTACAAGGCCATCATGCCTTTGTTGAATTGAAACACTATCAGCCAACTTTCATGCCTGCATTACTGAGAAAAAGCACACGCATAATACCTGCTATAATCCTCTGTATTCAGGTATTCAGGAAGGTGAGCTTCCTTCCCAGTCAAGGAGCAGGTGTTCTGCATGCATTATGCACCCTCACAACTAATGGGCAATTTACTGAAACTAGCTGGCAAGCCTGCGTGCTGTCCCGCTATGATGGTCTAGTGACTATGGCAATTGCCTGCTGATCCAAAGGTCGCACGATTGAATCCAGGCCGCGGCGGCTGTATTTGTGTTAAGCCTGCACGCTACAAAGTATAAAAAGCTTTCATAGAAAGAAATGCTGCAACATGTAAGGTCAGCATTGCATCGTAGCTTACAAATACGGTGTGACTAATAAAGAAACGGTGGGTTGACAAAGTCTTCGTGAAAAGGCCTACCAGGCAACCACTCCATCAGCAGTGGCAGTACAGTTGCCACAGGCGCCACACTAGTTGCTGGCATGTGTCCATTGCTAACTTTGAGAGACTGGCCGATGATTTTTTGTTGTTTGCACTTTTTATAAGCCAGCATTGTAAGCCAAGAGGTGGGAACAAAAAGTGAAACTTTGAGCTTTCCAACTATAATGAAATGAAGTCGCTTGGTGGTGGGAAAGATGAGAGATGGCTCCGTGAAAGGTATTTACCGTATTTACCTGCATAATCTGCGCACCCCTGATATTTAGCCAGCTTTGCAAAAAAAAAAAAAAAAAAAACCCTCGCATATTTTGCGCTCTCCGTTCCCAGCTCTCCGGCGCGCACGCACGGACAGACTTCAGACAGCCGCGCCCCTCGCTGCGCAGGCGAGCGTAGTCATACGCAAAAGGAGCTGCGAGTGCAATCCGCGCCGCAGCCACGCCCCTCGTTGCGCAGGCGAGCGCAGTCATACGCAAAAGGAGCTGCGAGTGCAATGCCCCTTTTTCCGATTCTTCTCTCCAGAAGCCCCCGAAGCCCAAAGTACGGTCGCTAGAATAAAAAGAGCCAGGCCTGCGCGAAATCGCAGGACAGTGACAGCGTAAGCTGAAGGAGCGACCTTCCTAGAGGCCATTGTAAACACTTGGGGAAACTAGTGCAAGTACAGGTGGTGGGTATGCCCTGCGCCGTAACTCTGCGGTTTGAGCTTCTCTCTGCACAGCGGTCTGCTGTGCCCAATGTTGCCCGGCAGCAGCTGCGCGCGTAACTCTGCGATTCACTTCTTCAGCAGCGGTCCGCATCTTGCGAGGAGGCGCCATCAGGTACATCGAAGAGCCAAGTCAGGTTGCTGTCCGGGCTGCGCCTGTCGCGTGACACATGAAACGATATGACAAAACTGCTTCACGAGGCAGTGCTTCGTAAAAACACATTTCGAAGGCTATGCGGAGGAAATCAGCGCCAATAGATGGCAGCAGTTGTCCTGTTCTTCACGAGGAGCAATATTGGTTACGGACACGGGCGGCGGCGGTGACAACTACGGCGCCGTTGTTGTGATCTCATAACAGCTTACGCTGTAAAAGCATGCGAGTGGGGGCGAGGAAAACAGATGAAGCAGAGATCAAGCGAGCCTGGCCTATCTCCGTCGCTCGGAGGGCGGATAACATCACCCCGATCGGGACACCTGCCGTTGATGCGGGGAGGAAAGGCCCCGCCCGCCTTTCCTCCCCGCATCGCTGGAGGTGGGGGGGTGGAGTGGAGTGCCGCTCGGCTGCCGAGATAGCGCTGGCGCGCGCACTATCTCGGCAACCATCAGCAGGTGGCCCTATTCTCCTACACCAGCGTTTTGCAGTGTTACGTGAGGTCGTATCCAAAAGAGTTACCGCGCTAGTTGCATATTACACGTTATTTGAAATGTGTTCGCGAAATCTCCGCGTAATTTGCGCACCCCCTCTTTGGAGCTCTAAAATCGTGAAAAAAAGTGTGCAAATTACACGAGTAAATACGGTATTTGCCATCTAGTGTTCTTTCGCCGCCAGCAGTGAAGAAATTATAGAGCTGCACAGAGCACACAGCACAGTCGCGACATAAGCTAGACTTTATACTGCAAGCTTTCTCATTCTTCTCTTTCAGACTTCTTGCGTTCCTTCTCCCACCCTATCTTCTTCATTGTCGTCTTCCTCTTCATCACAGTAGCTTTCTTCCAACCTCTTCGTTTTCTGCCATCACCTCCTCTCCACTGATGAAACCACAGCCGACAGCTGGCAAACAAAGAATGCCCTAATGTGGCTCAGCTACACAGCTGTGCTCTAGCACACAAGGTGGCAACCAGGAGGCGAGACAAGGGTTGGAGGCACCACACCTACCGAGCTGGGTTTAAATCCGCACAGGCATGCTGTTTTTTTTTCCTCTCTCTGTCACTATGAGTGACTAAGGTCATGTGTGGTGCCAAACACCATCTCCACCAAAATCAGCTATTATAAAGAGCACATAATAGCTTGTGTTGAAAAAAATATCTTAGGTGCCTTATAATGGTTTGTCAGTGAAATTGTGTATACTTGGCGTAGATTAGGTATTGCAGGTGCCAAAGTGAATGAAAATTTTTTTTCCTAGGTTTTTCGAGATTTCCCATTCCCGCATCCCCCCCCCCCATAAATGCTGCTGGCGTGAATGATGAAATCACTGCACACTGCACTCTTAGATGGAGATTATCCGAGACAGATATCAGAAATGCACAAACAATCGGGTACTGTGGAATCACACACAATTAGAGGATAATGAAGCTTGTGTTCATTTTAACAGCTGATCTGTTTAAAGCCAAGGTTGATCTGAAGTAGACACCGTCGGTTGCACTTAAGAGTGGAGCTGTTGTGTAGAAGGTATGAGGCCTCGGTTTGGACGACGTTTATTCTCAGTAGCTCGGCAGGTCGCTCGATGATGCCAACGCGCTGGGCACAAACACGATGATGATGATCACACACCAGCGATGAAGAAGATACGCAGAACGCATGGTGATGATGATAAAATACAGATGATGAAGACGTGCTTATTAAACGCCCACACTATTTCCGCCCCACGTGGAAGCGGCCATCCTGGACGCGATTGAATACGTTGATGAACGCCGCGTGAAGAGTTTCATTTGGGACACGTGCACAACCTCCGTGTTGCGGCAACGGCCGTCTGTTGGGGCGTCAAGGGGAGTGACACGATAGTTAACAGGTGAAGTTTGTTCGATGACTGTGTACGGTCCGATGAACCGTGGCTGAAATTTGGCGCACAGACCAGCAGTACGAGGAGGAGTCAGGAGAAGTACTTCATTACCAGGTCGGAAGGAAACGACACGGTGGCATTCATCATAAACAGCTTTTCGGTCGTGTTGTCTGGCTTCTGTGTTGAGGCGCGCACGCTTCCGACACTGGGCTAGTCGTGAAACGTACTCTTCGCACGAGGAAGGGGATGAAATAGCTTTAGAGCCGAAGAAGGAGACATCCAGAGCGAAGGTGGGGGAACGTCCATATACGAGGTAAAACGGCGAGTAGCGAGTTGTTCGCTGCACGCCGTTGTTCGCAGTCAAACGTTGTTCGCAGGCAAAGGTGACGAATGGCAAAAGGACATCCCAATTTCTATCGTCTGGTTGAATGTAGACGGCGATCATGTCTGCTAAAGTGCGATGAAAGCGCTCGGTCAAGCCGTTAGTCTGAGGGTGGTAGCTTGAGGATGTCTTGTGGATAGTGCCGGACGCTCAGAGAACTTCGTTGAGGACTTGCGAAATGAATGCCTTTCCACGGTCGCTCAGCAGTACACGAGGAGCACCATGACATAGAATGATGGATTGTAGGACGAAGTTAGCAACCTCTGAAGCAGAGCCACTAAACACTGAAGCTGTCTCAGCGTAGCGCGTCAGGTGGTCGACGGCTGTCATGATCCACCGATTGCCAGAAGCAGTGATCGGAAGGGGCCCGTAGAGGTCAATACCGACAACCTCGAATGGTGCCGTGGGGCACGGAAGTGGTTGCAATGGGCCAGCTGGAGCAGACGTTGGGAGTTTCCGACGCTGACAGGGAAAGCAGGAACCGACGTACCTCGCCACGCTTGAAGAAAGGCCAGGCCAATAGTATCGCCTCCGAATTCGGTCATAGGTTTTATGAAACCCAAGATGACCAGCTGTCAAGTCATCGTGAAAGGCATTGACGACAGCAAGACGAAGGGATCGTGGGAGAACTGGCACCCAGCGTTGTCCGTCAGCATGGTAAACGCGGCGGTACAACACTCCATCATCCAGCTTAAAGTGCGCGAGTTGCCGGCGGAGGCGCGCGTTAGGTGGAGGAGAAGCCCCAGATAGATGTTCTATGAAATGTCGACAGTACGGGTCTGCCATCTGATGAGATGCGAACGGCTGGTCGTCGTCCGAAGGCACTTGGTGTATGGAGGCTAGCGACGAAGCGGTACCGGGGTCGTTCGAAGAGGTAACGCGCGAAGCGATTTGATTTGATTGATTGATTTGTGGGGTTTAACGTCCCAAAACCAGTTCTGATTATGAGAGACGCCGTAGTGGAGGGCTCCGGAAATTTTGACCACCTGGGGTTCTTTAGCGTGCACTGACATCGCACAGTACACGGGCCTCAACATTTCGCCTCCATCGAAATGCAGCCGCCGCGGCCGGGATTCGATCCCGCGACCTTCGGATCAGCAGGCGAGTGCCATAACCACTAGACCACCGTGGCGGGGCAACGCGCGAAGCGTTTGTTGCCGAAGCGTCGAGCGGAGCCGTGGGAAGTGGGCAGCGAGACAGAGCATCGGCATCTTGGTGTTTCTTGCCGGACTTGTAAATGATGTCGAAATCATAGTCTTGCAGCCGCAAAATCCAGCGACCCAGGCGTCCAGTCAAATTCTTCAGTGTGGAAAGCCAGCACAAAGCGTGGTGGTCTGTGACTATCGTGAAATGACGGCCGTACAGATAAGGGTGAAACTTCTGTATGGACCAGACAACGGCGAGACACTCTTGTTCAGTGATGGTATAATTCCCTTCCGAAGTAGTGAGTACATGGCTGGCGTACGCTATGACCCTTTCGCGCGAAGAGTTGTCGCGTTGCAGTAGGACAGCACCGACACCGTGGCCGCTAGCATCCGTGTGCAAGAGAGTCGGTGCAGCCTCATCAAAATGACAAAGCACCGGTTCAGACGTAAGGCTCCCTTCAGTCGTGTAAATGCCGATTCGCATTCTTCAGACCATACAAAGTGCACACCACTAGAGAGTAGCCTGTGTAATGGGGCTGCTATGGAGGCGAAATTCCGTATAAAACAGCGGAAATAAGAGGCAAGGCCGAGGAAGCTGCGCAAGTCTTTTGGTCTTTCAGGGCGCGGAAACTGAAGCACCGCAGCAGTCTTATCAGGGTCCGGTCGAATTCCGTCCTTGCTTACGACATGGCCCAGGATCTTAATGGCTTTGCTGGCGAAACGGCACTTTTTTGTGTTTAGCTGAAGACCTGCTCGGGCGAGGCATGTCAAAACTTCATCTAAGCATCGGAGATGCTGAGAAAACGATGAAAAAATGACAATGTCGTCCAAGTAGCAAAGGCAGGTCTTCCATTTTAGTCCACGCAGCATGGTATTGATCATGCGTTCAAAAGTTGCAGGCATGTTGCATAGCCCGAAAGGCATTACGTTAAATTCATATAGCCCATCAGGTGTTGCGAATGCCGTTTTTTCTTTGTCATGTTCGTGCATAGGGATCTGCCAGTAGCCAGAGCGGAGGTCGAGGCTCGAAAAGTATTCCGCGCCTTGGAGGGAATCAAGGGCGTCGTCAATGCGCGGCATGGGGTATACGTCTTTTCGAGCTGATCTTATTAAGCGCCCGATAATCGACGCAAAAGCGCACGGAACCGTCTTTCTTGCGGACCAAAACAACAGGAGACGATCACGAACTGGCTGACGGACGAATTATCTTGCGTTCCAACATGTCACCGACGTTGTCTTCAACGATTTTCCGCTCAGCTAGAGAGACACGGTACGGGCGGCGGCGCACGATACATGTGTCATCTGTTATAATGTGGTGCTTGGCGACGGTTAGTTGGCCCAGTGTTGTGGAGTAGACGTCGAAAGAATTAGCGTGCTTTTTTAACAAATCAAGCAACTGTTGTGTCTGCACAGCTGTCAGATCAGTGCTGATGATCGCTTTAAGGGCGGTGGCAGAAGAATATTCGTCAGGAGAAGGGTCCCCAGGAGAGACTGGTTGAAGCGGCAAGGCGTATACAGGCTCCATATCGGCAACGAGGGCTACTGTTGTGTCTTGCGGAAGTAAAATTTTCTCTGGGGTTTCGTTGGTAACAGTGGCTAGGGCAGTTCCGCGGTGGAACCGAACAACACCTGGCGAAAATGTTACGCCTTCACTAATGCAGTAGGAGGACGGGAACACCAAGACATCGCCATGGTCGATGTCAATGGACTTGAGGGCAACAATGTGGTGTCGTCCGGGGGTTAGTTCCGTATCCTGGGCAGCGATCAGGTGAAAGGGCTTGTGGAGTTCTTCACCAAGCATGTGGTCGGTTTCACTGAGGTGCACCACACGCTGTCCACAACAAATGGCGGCAGACGCAGAGGATAGAAAATCCCATCCCAAAATTAGTTGGTGGGAGCATTCGGACAGCACAGCTAATTCTATATGATGAACGATGTCGTTGATGAGTACGCGCGCTGTACACATAGCCGAAGGCCGAATAGGGCTCCCTTGGGCCGCAACCAACGTGGGACCATTGTAAGGCGTCATAACTTTCTTGAGACGGAAGCATAAATTAGCCTGAATGACAGAAAATGTCGCACCAGTGTCCACCAAAGCATCGACGTGCACCCCTTCGACAAATACAGAAATCATGTTGGCCGGGCGCATCGGAGGAATTTCAGTCCAGTTCGTGCATGCAGTTCTTCCTCCGAAAACTGCATCGACTAGTTTTCCAAACTGACGTTAGAAGTGAGTCTGGCCGGCCGAAGTGGCGACGAGGACTGGCGGAAAAGCGACGGTGATCGGCGTATGGACGAACGGTAACTACTGCCTGGTGTTTCAGTAGAAGCGGGTGGCGATGCAGAACGGCGCGGAGGTGAATGGTAACGCCGGCCTTGGTAATAAGGCCCGTTGGCGCCGGCAGGAAAATCACGCTCACCAGTATCGTAGCCACGACGTTCGTCCTGCTGGCGTTTGCGGCAGAAACGTGATATGTGTCCACGATAGCCGCAATAATAGCATGTAGGCCGAGGTGGACGCCACGGCATGGTGTAAACAGGTTGCGGCGTACTAGGAGATAGCGCAGTCACATGGGCCGATGAACTTTCAGGCGGCATGGACTGAAGGGCGACCGGGGGCGCAGTAGCAACCGGCGAGTAAGTTGTGATTGGCAACGCAGAAGTGGCGTTGCCAAGAGGCTTGGCAGCGATTTGCGCGTACGTTGCTAGTGTGTGGTGGACGGGGGTGTGCACTTGCTCTATGTAGAGCTCGTCAAAGACACCAGTTCTTCTCGGATTACGTCACGCAATGATGCACCGCAAGGCTGACTGGGAAACGCGGAAGGCGACTGCAAGCCCATCGCGTGCAGCTCTTCGCGTATGAGCGTGCGTATGAGTGCCCGCAGATCCTGGTCTACTGCAGGACGAACTTCGTCAATGTCAGGCGGTAGACGAACAGACCAGCTCGTCGAGGCGCTGGCAAGTGGTAACGACGTCAGAGACGGTAGTCGGATTCTTGGCGGCGAGGGAATTGAAGGCGACGGGTCCGATGCCTTTTAGGATGTGGCGCACCCTGTCCGACTCCAACATTGAGGAGTTGACACGTCGGCAGAGCGCAACGACATCCTCGATGTACGATGTATAGGACTCAACCAGGTGTTTGCGAGCTTCGAGACTCTTCTTGGCCAGAGTCGACCGGACGGCCGATGTGCCGAACACCTGGCGAAGCTGCTGTTTGAAGCGGTCCCAGTCAGTGAAATCAACCTCGTGGTTGTAAAACCACGTCTTCGCCACACCGGTGAGGTAGAAGGAGACATGGCCGAGCTTGAGAGGATTATCCCACCGATTTGCGGAGCTTACTCTCTCGTAATCGTCGAGCCAGTCTTCCACATCCTCGCCTCGCACACCAGCGAAAAGATGGGGGTCGCGTAGGTGGCTGTTGATAATCAAGGAGGGAAGGGCTTGCGATGTCGTGGCAGCGGCCGGAAAGGCACCGGGCTGCTGGTCCTGCGACATGGTGGCTGACAGCGGGCGCAAGCGGCGACCGGAACGAAGCTCCAGCGAGAGGACTTTATGAGTAGAGGACAGGGGATCATAGATTCACCTCCACCACGTATGAGGCCTCGGTTTAGACGACGTTTATTCTCAGTAGCTCAGCAGGTCGCTTGATGATGCCAACGCGCTGGGCACAAACACGATGATGATGATCACACACCAGCGATGAAGAAGATACGAAGACGTGCTTAATAAACGCCCACAAAGGGAACAGCTCTTGCCCTTGACTAACTAACCACATACTACATCCATTGTGGCAGCTCTCATTCGCAAAGCCAAGCAAAGTGGAGATGAAATGAGGGGAAGCGGTGCAGAGAGAGAGAGAGAGAGAGAGAGAGAGAGAGAGAGAAATAAAATATAAATAGCACAAAAGAAACTTTCTTGGTGAGGCGGGATTTGAAACCGGGTACCAACAGTCTGAAGGCGACCATTATAACCACTAGGCTATGCATCAGTGCTTGCAGAAGATGCATTTATGGGAACCGTATGATTGTGTTGCACTGATGATTGTAAGAGAATTTGCTATGGGCAAGAGAAACAGAAAATGAGAGCAATGAAGAGAGATAAAGAGAGAAAGAGAGGCACTAGGAGAGGAGGTTTCCAATGGTATAGCATGCAAAGAAAACAGGTAGCTAGAGCTAAGGAGAGCTTTACAGCTAGAGTATGAAATAGAAGACAAGAGAATAAAGAATGTGAAGATGAGTCCGAGACATGATAACAGCAATGCATGCTACGCCGTGTATCGGCAATACACTTGCCTTCACTAATTAAAAGACCAATAAGCAAAGTTAAGAGACTGATAAGCAAGGTGATTCAATTTAATGTAGTATAAAAGGATATTCAGAAATTATTAAAAAAATATTACAAAAATATTCTACTAAATTCAAACATTAATATTAGACTTCTTCTTGCACTCAAAATTTTGTTATTCGCACAGCTCTAATGGTCATTATAACCAACAGATCATAAGTGGGTTTGACTGTAGCGCATGCACCACCCGCAGAGCATTTTATACTGCATTTACAGCTTTTTCAACCAATAAAAACATGAGCAAATTTAACAAATAAATATACGAAATTAAATTCTCAGGCTATAACAGTGGAGGACTCCAGGTTAAGTTTAACCACTGATGGTTTCCTAATGTTCACCTAAATAAGCATACACCAGTGTTTTTGCATTTTTGAGCATTGAAAGAAGGCTTACCTGATGCACCTGTCCCTGTTGAGGAGCCGGTGGGGGCGGTGGAGGTGCAGGAGGTGGAGGGGCCATTGGCAGCACTGCCCGAGCCATTGGTGTCACATGCACGCCAATCATTTGGTGTGTGTATGCAGGAGGCGGTGCTTGCGGAGGAGCACCGTGCCGACTGGCAGCCGCATAAAACTGAGCATGACTGGGTAGAGGAGGGTAATGGTAGGTGGGTGGGGCCTGGAGGTAGGCAGGGTGCTGGGTAACCAGCAAGTGAGGGTGATGGAAAGTTGGGAGGCCACTGAGATAAGGGTAGTGAGGTGTTCGGTATGGCAGCGTGTACTGAAGTGGTGGAACCATAGGAAGCTGAGGTGTTGGCGCAGGACCCAAGCTTTCCATAACAAAAGGTGCTGCAACATCAGGCAGGCCGTTCCCTTCCAAAGATGGTGCGGCCAGGCCTGGGGGAGAATTCCCACGAGGTGCTGCATCTCCTCCAGAGGCAGGAACATCTCCTGACCCTTGGGTGGTTTCTTCATACAGCTCAAACCTGAGCGCAAGAGTACCAGGGGGTGAATGAGTGTAAAGCACTCTACTGCAAAGCTCCTTACCTAAGTGAACACAATGCCTAAAATGAGTTCCAATGCCTTCTTTGGCCTCAATTTCAATGAAAAGTATGCATAAATACTACTCACATACATTGTCACAAAAACTTCCACTGCTGTTAAACTTAGATGGCCAATTTTTTCCTTTCTGTGGATTGAAACTGCAGGGTCATATTTCAAGAAAAGGTTAAATTTTTAAAGTGACATCCAAGTAAAAAAAAAAAATCTTAGTGAAATGCCACCTGATCTGAGACTTATTCCAATGAGGCAGAGTGCCCAACACCATATTCATTTCAAAGATTGGATCTGGGTCATTGAGTGCATCAACACATGGGATATCCAAAAGATTTGTATTCCTGTACACTCGTGCTTCTGTGAATGGCAGATAAGAGACACTTTATAATATCTAAAGGAACCTGACAGCGGGGGTGCATTGCATCCCTCCTTAAAAAAAGCACACGCCAAGAAGTTTAAGCAGAGTGGTGATAGTGATAACGAATGGCTCCGGCTAGCATGAGCTACCATATGAGCAGTGAGCAATATTTTAACACATATTGTGTACGTATTTGCTGTACAGTAAAGCAAGGTATTCTGTTAAAAGCATCAGTCAATGTTGCTGTTTCACAAGGCATATGGAATGTCTAGTGCTGCAAGAAGTGACATTTGAGAGAAATTATGACACTGGGAGAGCACAGCAGGAATGGGAATGATCGACTTCTGTGCTTGTGGCCTCAAACATTTTTGTTAGATTTGGTTTTGGTTGTTTTTAATGGTGCATAAGCAACTTAGGCTATCATGCACCAAACACTTGACATTATTCTTCAAAAGGTTGGAATGCTTTGACGAATCCTTGTCGAGCCAAGGACCCCGAGGATGCCAACTGGTTAATAAGACCTCAATCTTCTTCTCAACTCTGAGAAGGTTAGCGAGGTGTGTCTGTTTATTGAGAGCGGTACAGGGTATGAATTTACAGCTTCTCTAAAATACCTGCTTCTCTTAGGAAGCTAAAAACATGTGAAAATATCGACCAGTGCGTGTTCGCTTTAGAGTAATGCAGGATGGAAAGGTAGATGTTCATGGTGTTATATGGTGAAATGTTTTTTTCACAGTTCTTCTAGTTTAGTGCATGAGAGTAAAATGTGAACCACTGATAGCTCATCTCTGCATGTCTCGCATATGGGTTTTTCTGTCTCTGTTAGATTGCTTATGTGTAGGTCCCCAAACTCTATGCGGTGGAAATTTTGAAATTGTGCAGATCCAGACTGAAGAATCCACAAAATTCCACGGTAACAATGAACAGGCATAAGGTACATGCGACAGTTTATTTAATAAACAGTTTCAGGCTCCAAACATACCTGCATTATTTAAAACTTAAGGGAGCTGTTGTGGCAGAGCACCAGATGATGCTTACGAGACTTTTGGGACACATCACCATAACAACTGAATGATCTCTCTGTGTCAACAGTTCATGAGCATTGGTAAGTATTTAACAGTACCTGAAAGTGTTGTGCTAGGATGCGTTGTAATGCTAATGCATAGTCTTGTTCATTTCCAAACATTAAATTTTGCTTAGGGATCATTACTGAGAGGCTCAGTTTACCTTTATGGCAGAAAATGTGACGTGCAGTAAGAGAACAAGCTTCACTCTATACAGGCAAAAAAAGGTGCAACACACAGTAGCTGCTGTACATTTAGTACAATTTGCTCCTTGCAAGGGCTAATACAGTAGAACCCCGCTGATACGTTTTTCACGGGACCGTAGAAAATAAACGTAAGAGCCGGGAAACGTAATAGCCGAAAAACGGGAAAAATGGAAAAATGAGAGAAGTGGTGACCGCGGCACACAATTTTATTTCACTGCTAGCGCTTTCAGTGCATGCATCGGCACACTCGGCTACGATTTCGTCGACAGAGAAAACCTCGGAGGTGACAACGGCACCATCGATGGAAACGTAACCACTGTACGCGATTCCGTCACAAACAGTTTGCACATCTGTAACCACTGTACGCGATTCCGTCACAGTTTGCACATCTGTGCCATAATTTTGCTGGCGGAAGCCGGAAACGTAATAGGCGTCGCCCATTGTGCAGCTAATACAGTCAAGCCAAGTCAAGCTACGTGAAAAGTCAATATTGCTGTCGGCAGTCGCCGCTTGGAGTGTCGATTCGCAACGTAACATACGGGAATGTTCCCACAATGCGACGTAACAGCGGGGTTCCTAATGCATTGAATCCTATGGGAGCTATGCTGGGACTGGCCCAAAACGACGTAACAGCCAGGAAAACGCAGCAGCCGGGAACGTAACAGCGGGGTTCTACTGTAACACATAAAAAGGGAATCTGAAGACTAGGCCAGTGACAGCTCCGTGACATTGCGCAGGAAGGAAATGACCTTTACGGAAACTTTTTTTATCAGCCTAACATACTGAAATCGCCGAAAAAGGATAATTGGAGAGGGAGGGAGTCACCTTGTGAGGCAGTACATGCAAAGCTTTGTACGTGATGAATCTTAATGATAAGTTCATGTGGACGCGTGACTATATATCTGTGTGCTGTTCAGTGAATAAACAGTTGGTAGTCAGCCGCTTTCCTGTCTTGTGTTTTTCCTGTGTTCGTCTGTGTTCCTGGGCTGAATACGTCTTTTCATCAACACAATGAACCAACTAGCCCTACACCGTGTTTTACTTCTATGAGAAGAACGCAAATGCTTCTTGCTGCGACGAAGATGCGTCATGTGGAAAAAGGTGCACCCAATCGCAGGTAACTGATTATTTTAATGCTGGAGTTGTGTGGATAAACGAGTTTTCATATGTGGATGTGTTGTGTTTGCATGTGCACTGCGGCGAAGGATGGAACGATTGGGGCTGCGTGCAGTCATCTGTTCGTGCCCAATGCGTTATTCGCCCAGATGTTGTGGGCCAGTGCTTTCATGTGCATGCAGGGCTGCTCATGCTATTCGTGGGGCATGGGTGCCATACTGTGGGCTGTGCTACCTTCACACCAGATTTCACAGTGCAGAAAGAAGTGCGCGCCTGCTTCTTAGGGTTCACATCTTTAACTTACCTCTATACACAGCATATTTCCATAATGTTTAATGATTCACTCTGCACTCCAAGGACGTGCAGTACAGCGCACTATCGTGCAAGCATTTCTAATATTGGCAATGCACACCGTGCCGCTAATTAACCGGATCCCCTCTAGTTCTAACTATGGTTAATTCAAACAGATTTTCTGTCTCTTCACAGTTTAAATTAATGAGGCTCGACTGTACTTCGTTAGACTATACTTTGAGAACTATGTTATAATGAAGTTTGTTATAATGAGGTTTAGATGTATAATAACAATGTGCACACACTGTGAGCTTTGACAGAAGGTTATCATAAACATACCAACGGCGAGCAACGTCAAAGAGAACTTCTGGGTAAACGCCGCCTCCCTTGGCAGCAGACTCCACAGCTAAGCATGCCTGCTCAAGCACAGCAGCTGACTGCTCCTTGCACTGGAGAAGGGCCCGCTGGATTTCATTGGGGTTGAGAGCGTGTGCATGCGGCAAGCAGGACAAAGCCAGCTGTGCAGCTGCCCGCACCATCGCTGGATCCCGGCCTCGTGATGCTTTGTCTGCCAGAGACGCCACTTCCGGGGGTGTCAGGTGGCCCTCCCACGTGTCCATTAGAAACATGAGTGCACTGCTGCCTATTTCCATGGCTTGCCCTGGGTAGCACACATAAATGGGCGAGTTGGTACGTATTCATGATTAAGAAAATGGTGCAGCACACACAAATGAGATACTCAAGAAGAAGACGACACGAAGACGAAAGCCGTCAATGTACCTGGGTACCAATGCAATTGCAAATTGCAAAAACAGTACTTGTTGCTATGCTAGTTGGTTCACACTACAAAGTAAACTAGTTGGCATAAATAAAAATGACTAGACACAGGAGACACACACCACACACAAGACAAGTGCCACTCTCAACTAATTTTTTTATTGTGATTCCTCTTAATACATACAGCAGAGCAAAAGGGTGAAGGTGCACTGTGCATCATGGTCACAGCCGCCACACAACATCACCAATCACGCAGATTGAGCCCTTATGTCTAAGAACTGCAATTCCTTGCTGCAGAAAACAATGGATGTGTCGACACGGTTGACACCTTTCTTTCTAGTGCGGTATGCCTTCAAACTTTCCCTAGTTGCAGCATTACCCCTCCTGCCTAGAATATGAATACTAGTGAGCGATGACTCACAGGCACAGGCCCTACAATGCATAGGTAAGTGGCAAGAAGCCTTATTCACAACAGATAGCTTGTGTTCCCATGCTCGAACGTTGGTACTGTATATCGGTCAAACTGGCTGCTGCGTCCATGTTTGAGGATGGATAAGCCACACGTGGATAACTGCCATACACTAGTAAATATAGTACTTAATTCCCATTCAATAAGGTTAAAAATTCAGCCAAAGTTAGGTGCAAGCTTGCTTTTATGCTTGGTTCTATTTCTTCCCTATACTAATATCAAAACAGTGAAGGACAAAGGCAAAGGATGGTTTACCTGTGATCCAGGAAACATGCGAGGAGTAGGTGCGTGACAGCCAGTTCGGGGATACTGCATTGTGCAAACCCAATGCGTAGAGGCCAATCTGGAAGGCACACATGTGCAGTGCTCGATGGGGGCCCCGGTGGTTCTGGCTGGCCGAGGGCTGGGTGAACAAAACCGCCGTGCTCGAGTTGCCACCGGCCTTGGTCAGCACAGTCTTGGCTAGCTCAAACATGAAGTGGGCCGAGGCCTCGCTCGGCTGGTTGGGCAGGCTTGGGCATGCACCTCGCTTGCCCTTCAGGCGGCTCGGAGGTGGGGGCTTCTGAGGGGCTGCAGTGACAGTAGCTGGAGTTCGAGACCCAGTGCTGGCCCCAGAAAGGGCCCCACTTCCGGATGCCAGGAAGCGTGAAGTAGTTGTCCCAACGGATGCATGCAAGTTTGGTGGCGGGCTGTCCGATGGTAGCACGCACAAGCTGCGCACACAGAAATAGAGCTCAATCAGGAAGGGCTTACTCATAATTGAGGCATGACAGGCACCAGTCGGCACTTTATGTATAACAAGAGTCCCTTACAATTGCTATCTAGTTGATGGCCTCCTAAAAGCAAGAACACGTACTTTCTTGCTGCAACACTGCAAACCCAACAATAGTGAAAATGTTTTATGGTTGAATCCTGCAACAACAAACCTTGCTATGACAAGTGCGAACCACTACCTCGCTCCCTCAAAACACCAGTGGAGTTTCTAATTTCTTGCTGCTGTACTACTCTGTTCATCTTCTGCAACCTGCTCTCATTTAGAGAATCTTGCTATACCATCTTAATTGTGTTTGTACGGCCTGTGAGACGAAACTTTAAATTGACAAAAGTAAGTGTGCTATACTCTAAGTGTTTCTGAGAGAGTGATCATGCATGATGCTCATCTCTAATGAACTAGCTAGGCTTGTCAATGAAGGCTGCATGACTGAACTGTGATGGTATCCCTTTTGTTTGATTGTACATAAGAGGATCAGACACCCATCAATACAATGAGGCAGGCACCTGTACCAAATGTGGTGGCCCGGGCAAGTTCGATGCCACTGCTAAGGGCAGCATTAAAAATTACAGTGACATTTCACTTGGTGAACGTGGGCTATGTACAAATGTGTGGGTGCTACCCTTCTTCTTGTCCACTGAGCCTGAAATGCTTTACAGACACTTTGATTCTGTGTAAGTGTGACGGTTTCTTCAAAGGTTATTTTTTTCCACATGTCTGATAGTGAGCCACCGTAAGAAAATGCACAATGTTTATTATATCAAGCAATTATACCCCTCTCACACGAGAAGTTCTAAAGTCATTTGTATCTAATGCCATTTACATTTAATGCGGTTAGCAGGCTGCCACATGGGAACATCTAATGTCATTCGATGAGAACGACTTCTAAAAAGGAATGAGTTTGGTGGACTCATTCGAATGCGTTTCTATCACAGTTGAAAAATCTCGCTGTAAGGGGGCCACAAGCAAATTATATGATTAAGAAATAATTAATTATAGCAATAAATGTGTTACTTCAATTGTAATGTTCCATTTTTTGCAAAAAAGCTCAACTTATTTGTTATCAAAAGCTTTAGTATCCTCGTTCCCAGCAACATTGTCAAGAGCGTTGCCGACCATGTGCTCAACTGTGTGTTCAGACGGCTCACTCTGTCCAATAACATCTGAATATGAATCATAATCTGCAAAAAGCAATTTTTATTAAGACTTGGCATACATTAGACTTGGCATAACTTTATTACATAAGCTGCGACTTTTTTCTTCATATCTCTCCGCTGCATCACCATTGCTACCATCTGCAAATGACATTTTCTTATTCCGTGTGACAGCGAACGCCAGCCAATATCATTCATTTAAGGAATTGAATGTCAGCTACAAATGATGTTAAACTTTCCCGTGTGACAGGGGTATTACATAGTGGACTACTCCTGCCATTCATTTTCCCCTTCTCCTTCCTTGTTTCTGTTCGCAGTCATTGCTCTCTAAAGTGACACTCTATAGCTATGTCAACCAACATGATCCACCACAATATTCACCATCCATTCCAAGGATACTGCAAGACAGCAAAGACAGTCATTGTTACATAATGTATCATTCCGGTGTCTGGCATTGGCACCTGAGCACGCACCAGACCCTGCGGTCAGTAAAGCAGTTTGAACAATAACAAACACCTTTAATTTGGCATCTAGATTTTTATGATGAGGTCAAGGTGGCTTTGCAGAAACTCGTTACAGCATCTGATGGGCTGGCCAGAAATGGACAAACACCTATGTCAACCACGTGCGCCTGCAATGTCAGTGTTGGCTAGCATGAGAGAGAGATTATCTGGAAAGGAAATTTGGCTTCGAATGCATGGTAACTCTCCCTCGACTGCGGACACCTCAACAAACACTCAAAGGGAAAGGGGAGTGAAAGAAGGGAGTGGAAATGAGAGGCCACCTTACGTTTTCTGTTTAAGGTCCCACAAAAAAAAAAAAAAACATATCAGCGGGGTTCTACTGTATTAGGTGTCAGAATTATGTGAAATTACCTTTAACCAGGTCAGCCCCAAATTTAATGTGAGACATTTCCAGTGTGCATGAACTGCCTTTTCTCATCTCAAGTGTTACTTGAACACAAATGAAGTTCAGCTTTAGAAGCACAGTGAGGCTAATAAACATGACACCCTTCCCCACTCACAAGCAATGTTGTGAAAATGAAAAGAAAAGAGTAAACATAATTACCTGTCTGTGTGTCGAGCCTTGACTCCAGTGGTCCTATCCCCAGAGGAGCTGGACACAACCGAGTCACTACTCTCGCCACTGCTGCCACTGTCACTGCCAGGTCCACACGGGCGACCCCAGCCACCACGCCGCACTACTGTAGGTGAGTTGTCACTTGAAGTTGTTTCAGGTGCACTGCTGTCAATGCTGGCCATGCCTGCAAATAACCGTGCATACATACCGTATTTTCCAGTGTACAAGTTGCACCTTTGTATAAGCACATATTTTTTACGACTTTTGCGGGAAAAGATGGTATATAAGACGCACCCACCTTTAATTCGGTCAGCATGATGGAACGTAATTAAACACACTTCTACACTCTTTGTGAAATTGTTGTTGTTTTATGTGGGGTTTAACGTCCCAAAACCAGCTCTGATTATGAAAGGCGCCGTAGTGGAGGGCTCCGGAAATTTTGACCACCCGGGGTTCTTTAACGTGCACTGACATCGCACAGCACACGGGCCTCAACATTTCACCTCCATCGAAATGCAGCCGCCGCAACCGGGATTCGATCCCGCGACCTTCGGATCTGCAGCCAAGTGCCATAACTACTAGACCACCGTGGCGGGGCACTCTTTGTGAAATGTCATAGTGACGCAAAGCATTGAACTTCTACAGACATATTTACCAGAAGCTGCAACTTCTAGTAGTAGAAGACTTTGAACTAACTGTAGTGTTGGCACACAGCACGACTGAGTACATGAATGCACTCAACCAATGCCACGCGAGGAGGAGGAATAAACGTTAATTTTGAAAATGGTGCTCCGAGCGATGCCCAATGCCACCCAAAGATGGAGGACTCTCTGGCTCTGGCTTCAACTGCCCTATTGGCCCTGGAAACGAGTTGTCGCTGGTCTTCAGGTCCAGGAGAGCGAGGTTGGCCACCCACGTTTTGAATAAGTGCTCTTCGTTTGCTTGTGGTGTTTGGTTCACGTGTGTTTCTGGTTGCATTTCGCTGTCAACATGGCAACGGAATTCCAGGAGCAGATATGCCAGGGTGTCAGGTGCATTGCAGAGCGGACAGATATAGCTAGCTGTAAGGCGCTGGGTATAAGTGGTGCATTAGCATGCCATGAGTCAAAGTGTTCGCTTGAAGGCGTCTTAATAAAGCACTTTCTTCTTTTGACAGTTTTGGGTGAGGTGGAGCATGCACATGTCACTCGAGTAGGTAGTGCTGTAAGATCGCCGAAAAGATGATGGATATCGCCTCCGCCTCTACTTCTGCAGGCTTGGCATCACATGGAACAAGAGCAGCACAACTGATGTGCTCGCGGGCAGCGGCGTACGTGCCGGTTCATTGCCCTCCGGTCCCTTGTGTCTTGGTACCCACATTATGCAGGTGTACGGGAGCAGAATGCTTCTTCGCTTTAGGATGTTGAGTGCATGGGCTGAGATGTAGCCTCTCGATAAGTTTATGCAGGCAGCCTGAGGGTCGGTGAAGATGACCGCTGCGTCTGTACATGTGGCAGCGACGAGAGCGATTGCCACTTCTTTAGCTGTTTCTGGGTTGCTTGCCTTGACGGTGGCCAATGCTAACTCCCTGCCTCGGCAGTCTACGACGCTGAAAGCAAATGCGTTTCGATGTGGATACTTTGCTGCATCAGGTCTTGCTTGAATTTTCATTTGATGGAGTCAGCTCTAGCTTGTTTTCTACTCTTGTGGTACATGGGATGCGTGTGGCATGGAATGTGTGCGATGCAGAGGGAATCCCTAGTGTCTGGCAGAAGGCGTTCTTTACGGTCGGTATTGGCAATGTATGTTGTGCTATAATACACGTATTGGAGTATCGATCTTCCTGCAGGCGTGAGCTTGAGTCACTCCAGCCGGCTATTCTTGTGTGCTTTGGCCAGCTCTTGCCACATGTTGTGGATGCCCAGCTTAAGGAGACGCGTTGTAGAAGCAATGTAGGGAAGTCCGATGGCTCAGGTTGCCTTCTTTATCATGACGTTAGGTTTTTCTATTTTGACAGTTTTTAAAGCCAGGTACAGCATACCATATGTTATGCAGCTGGTGAGCAGTGCTTGCATTATTCTCAGCCTGTCTTCTTCCTTGAGCCCATGCCTTTTGCTTGCTATCCACTTAACAAGGTGCGTGAGTTGTGAAAGCATACGTAGGAGTCTCAGTAGGGAGACTGCTCCCGATCCATCCTTGTGGATGTGAAGTTCAAGTATTCGGAGAATGTAGACTTTTGGAATGGGCATCCCGTTGAAATTGACATTGGGGTTGTGCTCTTTGTAGCTAGTTGGTCTGACTCTCGTTCATGCTTTCAAAACGAGGTGCTTGGACTTCTTGGGAGCGCAGCGAAGGCCAACGTTTTGTAGATACTGTTCGATTGTGTCAACAGCTTCTTGTGGGCAGCTTTCTTGCTTTCCAGTGTTAGAAGCAGTGGTCCAGAGCGTAATATTGTCAGTGTGCAGCAGATGGCGTGCAGCGGATCTGGTATACAATCCAGAAGTTTTGATAGACTGAGCATAGCCACGCCGAAGAGGAGCGGTGAGATTACTGACCCTTGCATTGTGCCTCTGTTGGGAAATTTGAAGCTTTCGCTGCACATATTGCAGATCCCCACGGTTGCTGTACGGTTGCATCAGAAAGTTTCAGACGTACGCGCAGGCTTTGGTGCTGCACACGGCGGCTTCGAGGTTCTTAAGGATAGCATTGTGGCTGACGTCGAAAACCGCCTTGACGTTGATTGCCAGTAGGAGTACTTGTTTTGATTAGTCAGGGGATCGAGGAGATCTTTCAAGAGTAAGGGGACGTCATGTGTGGAAAGATGGTGCATGAAGCCAAACATGGTGTCTGGCAGGTGTCCATTATCTTCGAGGTACGGGGTTAAGCGATCGTGCACCATGTATTTGAACTGTTTTCCCACACACAAAGTGAGCGAGATCAGATGTAGGTTTTAGACACCAAGAACTTTGTTAGTTTTCAGTATTATCATGATCACCAAATGTTTCCGTAGTGCTGGCAGTTCTCCTTTCACCCAGTGGTCATTAAAATACTTGAGAAGAGTGGTGGTGTCCTCCTTCGGGGGGGGGGGGGGGGGTTGCAGACGTGCTTGTTGATGACCCGGTCTTTGCTGGGGCTGGTATTTCTAGCCAGTTTGCACAGGGCTACGCAGAGTTCGGCCTGCGTGAACGGCCGGTCAAGCTCTGGGTTCAGTGTTCCAGCATATTCTTCAGTGGGTGTTGATGCAGGATAGGCTACATCTCCACAAAGCTTCTTTTGTACTTCCTGTAGGATGTCCAGTGTGTACTTTCTTATATACATATGGAGGTGGCGCCATCTCTTGATTACAGATGGACAAAACTAAAGTCACCTAGTGCCAGTCTTAGACTCTATATTTACCCCTCCCTAATATATACATATTTACACAAAAATAATTACAAAACGAGCCACGGTTCACATCAAGGTACATTATATATATAGTCCTGAAATCTTGTGGGTCGTTTTCGATTTCTTGTTGACTGATGAATAGGTGGTGGCTCACCAGCCTGTTTGGTGCCAACAATGGGAGCACTATAAGCACTATAACCCCCACCATCAACAGGAGCACTGTCACCACCACCATCACAATTGTCATTTGAGGCAAGGCTCTGTGTGAGCCTCGGATGTCATGGGCTGCGACTCTAATATGGCTGATGACGTTGATGGAGCAGGATGCCGATGGAGCTCCAAGGACAGTGCTGTTCTGCCAGGCATCGGCGAACTTTGCGGCAAACGGACTTGCGAACCATGCTGATGTACAGTTTGGTGTCGGCTGTCCTCCCATGTTAACACATGCTGTGGCAATGCTTCATTGGGAACTGCAGTCAACTGAGGGGAATGCCATGTGTGACCATCTTCATGGCAGAAGGGCCAGCGTCCTACTCTGTTGAGAATTTTAAAAGGAGGTCTAAAAGTGGGAGCCATGCGCAAGCAGCGTATCTGTACGCCCACAATGTGTAGTCCTAAAGCTTGCAGAGTGTCCAGACCCAGAAAGGAAGTCACTCTGGGACTCGGTGACATGAATGGCTAACACAGCTGTTTCTTCCTTAAATGAGATGCTTGCTTTAAATTGGGCCAGTACAGGGATTTTCCAGCGTTGGAAGTCCAATAATGTAAGTTCGGAGCTGGTCAACTGAATTCCTTCTTTAAACATGCTTCGAAATTCTTGTTCCCATATAACTGACATAGCTGATCCCATGTCGACCAAGAACAACAACGCACGGCTTTGAGCTCAAAGCGCAAATGCAACACCCATTGTAGATGCCCTTTCGCATGTCTTCGTGGATGGTGAGTAGGCCGATGACAGTTGATACATCTTGTTCAAGAACTACTTGGATGTGAGTCGGGCGTCGTCCTCATGCTCTGCGTGAGCTATGGCAGACTTGTATGAAGTGGCCATGGCAGCTGCATGTGAAGAAGGTTCTACCGCTAGCAGGGCATGTGGTCGGCTCACAGTATGGTGTGCCACAATTACCACAAGCCTACGTATTTTCAAAGGCAGCATTCGTATCTAGAGATGGTGAGCTAGCTTGACGAGCGTGTGGTAAGCTAGCCTGGCTCCGATAAAAGGGGTGTGCTTCGTTGCTGTATCAGCAGTTATCGTCCGTGCTTCATCCAAAAGCATCATGCTGACATGGCTGTTGGTGTACGATGCACTCAATGGGGTTAGAAAAAGCTTTAGACTCAAGCTGGGCTTTCTTGCTAAGTAGCACAATTTCAACGGCACGATCGAATGCCAATGTGTTACCCTTTAAGAGCCACTGTGATCGTAATTGCGGAGATGCAACACCAGTGACAAACTTATCACACGTTATCGTTGCCCTGTTCGGCAAAATTGCAAGAGGTTGCCAGTTTGTGAAGCACGAGGGCGAAGTCGGGGATGGACACGCCATGCAGCTGATGCGCTCAAGGAAGTGATATAGTTTAAACGAATGTTCTAAGCGAATATTGTTCTAAGCAATGAGCAATGGTAGTCAGTGGCTTAGTTGTCAGAAGCTGGGGCGCAGTTGGTGGCGGTGGAAGCGCATGGAAAATGCGTTGTCCTTCCAGGCTTAGGCAGTGCAGCAGAAGGGCTCAACAGCGGGAAGCAGGCAAGATGGACATAAGAACAAAATTATCGGAGAGGCTTATCCAACGGGGCCGTGGTATTGCTGGAGTGCCTGATGTGGCAAGGAAGGGGGGCGGCGGAAGCCAACGCAGTGTGATCGGAACCCTAGTAGTCAGATTATAGCATCGGCGCATGGCGCGACTGAGTACACGAATGTGCTGAACCCGTGCCATGCAAGAACTCCTTTTATTCCAGTGTGTACTTTCTTATATACACATGGAGCTGGCACCATCTCCTGATTACAGATGGACATAACTAAAGTCACCTAGTGTCGGTCTTTGAAATTGCACTAAAGCAGTCAGAAGGCACAGAAAACCAGTATGATTACACTTCACTTGAAGCCATTGAAGGCCGGTTCCTCCAGTGCACTGTCTGTAGCCCTGCCGCTTTGATGGAGAGCATTGGTGGGTTACGTTACCGGTCTAAAGTATGTGAGGCTGTGAGCACCTTGGAACACATCGTCTGCAGTACTTTCTGGCTGACACATGAACAACGTTTGCATTGCATGCACTGCACCATAGAGTTTCTCACAATTAAATGCATCACAACAACCAAAACATGAGCATACAAGAGAGAAATGGTGACTGAAAGCCGGAAGTTGCAATTGCTACTGAACTGCTAGACTTCTCATACAGGAAGTGATCATGATAATGAAGCAGTGCTTTCCGTTTTTGTTACTGGCAGATGTTGGGTGCCACAACACAACAATGAGACATAGTAGCACCCCTCTCTTATCCATTGCATTACTTTTCTGAATTTTACACTTTAGGAAGGATTTAGAACAGTCAAATAGTACACTCGACAATGGCAGTTTTTACCACAGATGACACACTGTTCTAAAAGCGAGTGGCCGATGTGTGAGGCAAGAGATGCTCATGTATTATATAACCAAGATGAAGTTTCTTTCGAAAATGCGGTCGTGCATGGTTTGTGGTACTTTACAATAAAATACAGACATATTACTCATGCAAAAGCGCACAAGTTTTTGCATATAGAAGATGCACCAGCAAAAATTTTGGAAAGATAAACCCACATATTATACATTGGTAAATGCGGTAGGTGGGTAATGAATGCAGTATACTAAGTTTTAATTCCCCTGCTTATCATGAAGGGAGGATGAAAAGCAGGATGTCCTAAATAAACAGCTAGGTCGAACTCACTAAAACAAGGAATATTTGCAGTATATTCTCATTTATGTTACAAGAGACTGTAATAACTTAAACGATAAATGTCTAATGTACCGGCGGTCCATTGCCTATATTCAGTATTATGGTGGTTTTAAGCTTCAATGTGGCAATCTTAAATTCTTTGGATAATAAAAAAAAAGTTATATGGATTGTGGGAGTGGCCACAGGGTTCTCCCATGCTCGAGGAACAAAGGACACCGTTCACTGCAGTGCAAACCAACAGTAGGGCATTTATTTGCACCTTCTACACATAGTAAGCACGCTAGCCGAACTATACAAACCAGGCATGCTAATGCAATACCCCACGCGCAATCGATGACATTCGACTCACCGCAGCAGGATACCGAGCGAGTAGTGTTCGCCCAAAAGGACAAAGTTGAGCGAGCTGGTAAGCATCTATAGTCAGAAGAAGAGGCGTGCAAGACATGGACACAAGGGGAAGAAGTGGCGTTCGTGTTGTTCACTTCTTCCCCGTGTCCATGTCTTGCATGCCTCTTCCTCTGACTAGTGTCCGCCCATGCTGGAACAGTAAGCCTATATTGCTCGCGAGATAAGTCGCGCGAACAGAGGCTCAATCGGCGATCGGAAGAGGCATCCGTGGGTTCGTCCCAGCGGAGCTCATCGCCACCGCGCGCGACGACGTCCCAAGGCCAAGAGAGAGAGGATCGTTCCCCGTCCATAGTCCCGCGAATCCTCACCGCAGGGTAGTGCTACTAAGGGAACACCAGCGCCACAGCCAGCACAGCGGTGCGCATGACGATGACGTTACGTCTCGTGTCCCACGGGAAAGCCACCTTAGAGGAGCTTTGAGGAAACGCGAGCGCCACGCGATAGAAACTCATCAGGCGATGTCAACATTCCCACAGGATTGACATGGTTATTGTACACACACTGGTGCCACATCACTTTGTTGAACAGCTGCTCGCAGGGCTAGTTGCTTCATTGCAGATCTAACAGTGCAGACAACTTTTTTATTTTGAAGAAGGAACAATAGACACAGAGTGAACGGAGCAGTGCTCTGTTCACTCTGCATCTGTTGTACCTTCCTCAAGAAGTTGTCTGTGCTTTTAGATCACTTTCCTGCTGTTGAAAAGTGGCAGTTTTTAAGGCTCCTCACATAATGGCAAAGCTTCCCCATTAATAAAAAAAAGAGAAGAGGAAAAAGCATTAAAGAGGTACTTTTACAGCTGCAACCAACCATGGTGCCAATGACATTGGCATTAACACTGGCTACAATTAGGTGGTCACAAAAATTAATGATGGACAGAATGAGCTACGGTCTCAATTTTAGTCTGCTAGAGCTAGGGCTAGCAGCATTCTCAGCAAAGAGCCAACAGTGGCAGACAGCGGTAATCAACCTGTGAGGTTGCCTTGAAATGTTGTTATCTGATGGAATGTTGTGTGACACACTGATATAAGGAGCTTGGGGCTAGTACGTCAACTCTCTAAGTTTTTCAATTTTCCTGTTCTTTTTTTTTTTGGCCATTGCATTTTGCCAGCTCTTGCGCACCTTTTCTTCATGGCCCAATACAAGGCAATATTAGTGGGGTTTTACTGTATAGGCAGATAAAATCAAATGAGGAGGATGGTCTGTTATATCTGAACACTTGATACAAACTTCTTGTTATGGATGTGGGCTGTATAACAGCATGTTAAAGCAGAAACACAAACTAATGGAATGACAATCTCATCAAGTCAAAGCTCTTGGCACTAAATGCTAACGTATGCAAGAAGACATTTTCAGCTGGCATACAACTGTTGCTACTACAAGTCCTGTTTTGCAAGATACACCCATACCTTGAATTAATGAAGCTGGTGGTATACGATTTAATTTATCCATATTTCTTTACTACTTGATTGGTCTTATATGGATATAACTATCAGTCACCATGCGCTGCCAAAAAAGCTTAATTTGTGACCCTAATTTTTCTTCTTCAAACTATGCTTTCACTTGTGCCAGCATGCACATGCAGAGTAAGGCATGTCAGTTTTGCCTGAGCTTTGGTGCTAGCCATACCTCGAGATTGTGCAATCCTTTCTCACACAGCCTGCTCTGATGCCATAACATTAGCACAGTACTATCATCCTCCACTGCTACCTCATTCATGATGACATTTACGCCATGAACTGTTTTCATCAGACCAGTTACAATGAACTGTGTAGTAATTATTATCAACAAAAACAGCATGATGATTAGGCAATGTGTCTCACATAGGATCAATGTATCAAACTGAACTGAAAACCGTACCAGAACCAAAATTTTGGCCAGAACTGAACCCAAACCAATATTCTTGGAACTAGTTTGAACCTGAACTGAAAAAAATATATATATAAGTTATCGGTTTGAAACAAAGTGGTTCAAACAGCTACGGTGCTGCGATCTGCCAGCAGCGCCTTGTCGCTCCCACTGATTCCAAGCCTTTCTCCTGGTGGTTTATTTATTTAACTAATTTATTCTTACAAAAAGCCCCTGCGGCAGTCTAGTGGTGCATGAATGCAGAACCGAAAGACAAGAGTGCAAGCCCGGCTGCGCAATCACAATTAAATGGAGGTGAAATGCCAAGGGCCATGAACTTTGCAATGCCAGTGCACACCAAATAACCCTAGTAGGTCAAAACTTCTGGATACCTCAGTACGGCAAGCCTTGCCTTTCCACTCTTCCCTTCCCCCACAACTCTGGCCTGCAGTGCCTACAAGGGCTACAGATTACAGTGTTCTTTCCTTAAGCAAATAACTATTTACTGTGGTGACTTGGGCCTGCTGGTTGCACATCGGGTACGTTTTGTAGCGCAATAAACGTGGACACTAAGAAACACATGCGACGACAGCGCTAACTACCAACAGAAGTTTATTGAACACCATGTGTTTTATACTATGCTCATTACCTTGACAGATGTACAGAGGGAGTGCTGACACAGGGCGAACCTAATGAAGATATCTTTTCTGCCTGGAGGCAGAAATTAAGTGTTCCCCCCCCGTAACAGGGTTGCATTTTTCACTTTGCTTGCTCTAGCTATTTTCACTAAGTTTTGTTGGTTTTTGTGGAAACATAATGAGCTGTTTCTGATGTGTGAAAAAAACTTGCGTATGTGCTCTGCGTACGGTGCAGCGTGTAGGATCGGAAACGAAGTTAGAATTAAATGGAAAGCCCCGCCACGGTGGTCTAGTGGCTATGGTACTCGGCTGCTAATCCGAGGGTCGCGGGATCAAATCCCGGCTGCGACAGCTGCATTTCGATGGAGGCGAAATGTTGAGGCCCGTGTGCTGTGCAATGTCAGAGCATGTTGAAGAACCCCAGGTGGTCGAAATTTCCGAAGCCCTCCACTACGGCGTCTCTCATAATCAGAACTGGTTTTGGGATGTTAAACCCCACAAAACAACAATCAAATGGAAAGTTACAGAATGTACGTTCTGCAGGACCAGGTCCTAAAAGCTTCAAGTACATGAGTGGTCCTTGCCATTATCTGGCTGCCTTAAATTTCGAAATCAGTGTTGTAGGATATTGCCTGGAATTTTATATGACGAACAACTCCAGCGTAATATCTTTTTTTTTTTTATTTTGTGTGCACAAATTCATCCTGGTGAATTCTCGAATGCCGTCACTTGAGCAGTGCTGGTTTAAGTGTTTCAGGCTAGCATAAACAGCACCGTCAAAATTAAACACGAAGTTTTACAGCACCTAACCGGTTTGTGAACTGGTTCACCCTTGTGAACTGCTTCAAAGCTTGGTATCTCCGAACTGGAACTGAGCTGGAATGAAATGGTGTGTGTTGAACCCAAACGCGTATTTTTTTCAGTTCGGCACCCTGCAAAGAATGAACCTGCCATAGCACCAAGCGTTTAAGGGCATGTGATAGTATTTAAGTGGAAATGTCAAATGTGGTTTCGATGGAAGTTACTGCACAATGCCCGAAAAACTTTTTCCATCATGGGGTATAAGTGTTTGGAGCTGTGGAGATGGAAGATGATGACTGGCTAGCAAATTTATGGCAATGCATCATGGATGTGCTGATGCATGTGTCTGACATCTGAGAGAATAAGTTCATCAGCACATATGACTCAGTCAACACAGTGGTCTTACAGAGGTGAGAGCATTGTTTATAAGGTGCAAAGCTTTGCAGAAGAATTAGGAAAGTGAAAGTGAGAGAACTGCAAAAATTATACTACCACATGTAAGCACGTTAGCTGTAGATGAGCACATCTTATTTCTGAAACAGCTAGTTAGCAGTGAATCTCTCAGTTATGGGCACTCGACTGCTTTGAGCTATCTGGAAGCTGTGACTTACCAATATTTTTTGAAAAGCATGAATGCTTTGCAGTTTTGTTTGCTTATTCTTGCATGTCCACTAATTACAAACACATAGCTAAAACAAGCTCACTTTATCTGACCATGAGGCTTGTGAAAAGCTGCTCTGGCTATACACTAAAGGTGGCAAAAAAAAAAAGGCTGCAAGTCCTTTTTAAATATCTGTATTCTATAGAGCTCTGATTAGACAGACACTACTGTGTGCTGCTGTTTTTTTTATTACTCACCTGCTGAATGCTTCTTCGTTGTCCGAAAGTTTGTACATCGAAATTTGGCTTCCCAGGCTTTGAAGTTCTCCTCCCAGCCAGGACTTGAAGCCCCCTCGCTACGATCACCACTGTCACCCGTACTTCTGCACATCATGCAGGCCAAACAAAGCCAGTTTAATAAACAAACTAGCATCATTTATATGCCTCACCTTCATATAGTAAAATATTATTACAAGAGACACTTAAGAGAACAGGGAGACATGTCTTTTGTAACCAAAAATTCTGAAAGGACTGAGAGGTCTAAGTGTACCTCATTGTAAATCAGCATAAAGTGTACTTAAATCAGGATGACTCAAAAGCTTTAAGTGACCTTAATGTCCCATGTAAGTGTCTTGATGGAGCTAGCCCTCGACTTGCATTGTGGCTTGCAACTTAGGTTGTGGCTCTTCTAAGCCGTAAAGAATTTACTCTAGGGGCCTAGAAAAGTTCCACTTAACAGAGTGTCTCTTGTAACCATATTTCTTGTACGCAATGTTGTTAACATGGCAGACATAGGAAGACCAACCAAACAATTTTCAAATGTGTCTTACAACTAAGTGTCTCTGGTTAAGAGATCTTACAGCATAATACCTTTCAATTAATTATTTTCTATACATAATGATGTACCGTATTTACTTGCGTAAGAACGAACTTGCACAATAAATGCACCCCTAGTTTTAGCAGCCAAATTCCTGAATTATTTTTCTGCTGCGTAATAAATGCATCCCCAACTTTGAACCCCTGCGGTCCCGTGAACAGCCACAGTGTTTGGGAGCAATTCGGCGCAGTAATTCAAAACTCCCGTGTCCCACTAAAACTGCCACACGTAGCCACGTGAAAGCAGCAGTAACATCATATACTTGCACTGCTGCCTTCCTCTGTGCTATCGCAGTTCCCTCACACTGCTTGCTCCGGTGTGCTGCCATGCGTGTGGCACAGGCTGGCGCAGCTAAGCCTAAGCATGGTCACAGAACACTGACTTAGTCTCCAAGATTGCTACGATGAATTATCAGATGTATGCTAGACGCGTACGATTGAGAGGCTCAGCACAGATATGAGGGATAAACATGATGGTGAGCCATTTTGCATGCGGTGTTGGGAAACATCTATTCTCCCATTAGGCTAAAGTCCCTAAATTATCGAGGGACTTTCGTTAAGCGGATGCGGCCGTCCATGCAATCTCCAAGATTGCATCAGCAATGTAGCGACCTTTTGTGGTTGGCCGCAAGCCGGTGCAGTGAGGATCAGTGGCCTATGCATCGTGTTTCATGGCATCGTTATGGGCGGGACCCGCGGCAACATAGAAACTATACGCGTGGTGAAGGTCACTGCGTGCCACTCGTTCGTTTATAATTATTATTATTTTTTTTTTGCTCTTGACCCGTTTGACAGTGTCGCTATTTTTCCAATTTCGTGGCACTGTGGGCTAAGCATGCATTAAACGTGAGTGAAAGGACATCGCATTGGAACACAACGCAGCTACCATAAAGGCTGTCGCGGTTAGTGCCGAGTTGCGTGGTACAGACGCCATAGCTCCTTTATACTGTTTTTTAAATAAAATTTCATCGCATCCGTGGCTCCAGGCATTACCGCAGGTCAGAACGCTGTCTCTTTTTGTGTGTTAAGATGTTTTGCTCACCCCGAAAAAAACGTTCGTAAAATTCACCTCACGTAATAAATGGCCCCCCCCCCCCCCTCCCCAACTTTGCTTCCCTGTTTTAGGAAAAAAAGTGAGTTCATTATGCGAGTAAATATGGTATTTACCATCTACACTATCATGCTCATTGAACATGAGGTTATGTCCAAATAACGAAGCAAATTTATTCACAATTTCAACAATGTAATACCTGGTTAACTTAAAGTAGTAAACAATAAAAGAAATTGACATAGACTATCGAGATATACAAAATTGCAGGAATTACAATGCTTTTTGTTAAAAAAAAATCATGTCACTACTGACCAACTTTTCATAAACAGCTTCAAAACTGGCTCGCCATAAAGTTTTCAAAGTAAAAATTAATGTACCAAAGATACCAAGCAGCACCATTTGATGGTATTGGATTTTTTTAGTGCACAAAAACCGTGTAGAGCTAGAATGCTTTGCAGTGGAAATTGGGCCTATGGAAGCGTCCTCAAGTTGCTTCACACATCACATGACCCAATTGTCTGCGTGATTGCATTCAGCATTATTTCCAGCCGGCAAAGCATGTTTCTTGCTTTGCCACATTCACTGTGTACAGGCCTAGACACCATGTCGTTTCACATCTTAAAACAGTCAAACCAACCGCTGCTGCAGCTGAAATCAATGTAGCACATTTCGAAGGCCTGAGTTCACCTTCTGTATCACCACCAGTGCTGTGGTGTCTGGAAAGTTAGTCGCTCTCGAATTCTGCAGCTGCACTGGCACAACATGAGTGCTGCTCAGATGTCTAGGCACATAAGAGTCTAGAACCCACTTCCACAGGTCAGAGAAACCCTAATGAGATCTATTCGTTAGGCACCTCCGGTATATTTTTTACCACCATTCAAAAGCATAGAGAAGCGCTATCATTCTTCCCGGCCACACTAACCTGCTCATGTTTATGGATAACATAAAACTCCACAGCGGTACTTTTCACTATTGTGCTGAGGCTTCATGTAACAAATGGCAATTTGTGAGCTGGCTGGCAAGCAGAGCAGTGATTCGCATAAATTACAAAAGTGACAAGCAAAAACCACTCACAGTACAGTGTACCACAAAGAGCTGTCATGTTAAAGGGAGATGCAGGTCGAAAAATCACGGTTTTCTGAGAAATTCTCACTTTTTTTGTTTTTAGTTGGATTAGCATTCTCGAACACCTAACTTTTATTTCTGAAGATATCGAGCTGAAATTCGCACGCAAAATGGCCTAAAACTGTCTAAACTAGGCAGGGTGACAAGAAAAAATGGTAAAAGTCACGCGAAATCAGTGCCATTCGTGTGCGTCTCCCGCGACAAAGGCACGCGGCGCGTCATTTGAAATCTGGCGAGCGTGCGATGCAAGTCGTGTTGTCCAAGGTCGATGGCTTTCAGCATCGTTTATTTGCACAAAATAAGGGGAAAACAAGAAATAAGGTGCACTTGTCACGCGTTTTGAAACACGCGCTGCGATGCGCGAGGCCGCCATTGGGCGGTGGTGCTCTTTGTGCAGTGAGGCCGAATTGCGGCTGCTACCACATATGAGCTTTACTGCATTCTGTTTGCGTTTGCGCGCAATGACCACCCCAGAAAAGCATTATTTCAATGTCCCGAACCATGTAACTCAATGCAAGTACCGCGGAAGATGGGGTAGGAGGCTTCATAAAATGACTATCGTGGCCGATACCCGACGACCGCCCAGATATCGCGTTAGGCCTAGCGCCGACACCTATCACCACGTCCGTGGTTCCGCGATCAACCGCTGCCATGAAGTTTGTCAGTGCGCTTTAGAAGAAGACTGAATTCTTCGAAAATGATGTACTATCGCTTGGAGTATATATATATATATATATATATATATATAAGCATCTAAAGGTTGCGGCTCCTGGCCAGCTAAACACTTGTGC
>JABSTT010001863.1:0-66135 GCA_013339685.2 Hyalomma asiaticum
ACAGCGTTTGAGTCTTTGCGTCACTAGTTTGGGAGCCGGGCTACTCGCTGATCTCTGTTTGTACTTAATAGAGATGAATATGCTAACCATAGCAGTGTTGCATGTCGCGCTTATGTTGTTCCATTATGGTATTTTCTTGTTTTGTTTAACATTGTATTAGTACTATAATGTCTTCTGTGCAGTACGTTATTCTTAGAACTTAAATGTCATGTTTTCTGTTAGCTGAACAACGTCTGTTGCCTGTTTTCTTCCCGACACTAGCCCGAAGCCATTTTGTTTTGTCGGTGGTTGAGATGTATGGTCAAAGGGGGATGAGCGAGATTAGTTGTGGTGTTTTGTAAGACATGGAAAGGCAGTTGTGGTAGTTGGGAAGTGTTGTGAGGATCTAGAACCGCCTCCCCTTTGCGCGCAGTAGACACACCTCAGCACATAGACGCGGATTCTACCGGTAAAGTTTGTATGAATAGAAAACAGTTCGGCACAGGCAGATTTCTTGCTGATTGCTCCGCATAATATCGGCTCCCACAATGCATGGGATCCTGGGAAAGTTATTTTCTGCAAAAGACGTCACAACCGCCGCGAAAGTGACATACGGAAGCAGTATGGAAGTTACCTATGACCTCATGATCGCCTGCTCAACGTAAATACTGCTCGCTCCATTAACACAGCGGAAGCGGTGAGGCTCCGTCGCACGAGGCACACAAAGGAGCCGTTCTTTAGTTTGTTTCCTTGCTAACAGATGAGGCTATAATAAAGAGGCCAACGCGTGCTTGCACCATGCATGTGCGTGCGTATTTGTGTGTATGTGTTTAGTTTTCTGTAATCGAGCCGGGCGAAACCCCGGGGATCCGGAAGCGAATCAGTCAGCGTCTCCAAGCATAATGAGAACGTTTATTCCCGTCTCGGAAATATATATATAGGAAAGGGGAAGGAGGAGAACAAACAACGATAGATTGAACAGGGCGCATGGGCAGCTGCCGCATGCGGATTGGGTTGATTCGACGTCACAGTGATAGCAATCCTTTCCCCTTAATAACCGTAGCGCTCTACCGGCTTCTTCGTACGAGCGGAACGCCGCAGTTGGGGTGGGGCTTCTGCGCCGTCCGACGTGGTACTGGAATCCGGCGCCCTCTCCTCTCTGGGCATCGGGTCTTCCTGTGGTTCAGCAGGTGGAGTCCCGGGTGCGTCGGCAGAACGCTTGCGCACTTGTTCTGTGTGTCTGCGGACCACACCTTCATCCGTCTGAACAGTCACCAGCCCGGCACCCGTGGTAGCCTTGACTTTTCCGGTGTCCACTTGTCCCCAACTCCGTAATTGCGGACGTAGACGGTATCGCCAGGGGCGAAGTTCCAAGGAGCGTCGTCGATGGGTTCCCGCCGCTGTTCTGTTCGGTTCCTGGGTGGAAAACACATGTCAAGTCGCGTCCGCAGCTTGTACCCCAAAAGTACTTCCGATGGAGACAACCCCGAGGACTGCGGCGCGTTCCTATACTTGCACAACATTCTAGCCAAGGCAATCCCAAGTTCCACTCCAGTCAATTTATTTAGGCCTTCTTTTATTGTTCTGACGGCGCGCTCTGCCAACCCATTGCTTTGTGGATGATAAGGCGGCGTTCGAATGTGTGCGATACCGTTTCGCACCATAAAGCGGCCAAACTCTGACGCGGTAAATGGCGTGCCGTTATCTGAGACCACGGTATGAGGCAGCCCGAATCTGCTAAACAACGTCCTAAGGGCATCCACGGTGTTCTTAGCGGCGGCCTGGCGCATCGGCATAGCTTCTATCCATTTGCTGTGAGAGTCAACAACTAGGAGCATGGTGTTATCGACGGGCCCCGCGAAGTCAATGTGCAGTCGAGACCATTTCTCGTTGGTCTTTGGCCAGCTTACAGGTTCCTGTCTCGGCGGCATGGGTAAAGCTTGTACACAGCTGCGACACCCATCCCCTACACGCTGAATGGCTTGGTCAAGCCCCGGCCACCAAAAACTAGACCGAGCCACTGTCTTCATGGTGGCAACTGCCTGGTGGGCCTCATGTAAGAGTTGTAACAACCTTCCACGGGCATCTTTGGGGATTACCACCTGATGACCCCAGAACAGAAGCCCTTCTTCTACGGACAGTTCATGTCGCCGTTTGTGGTACTCGACCAGTGCCTCGTTGTCTACCGGCTGCCGTGATGGCCAACCATCGATAACATACCGGCAAACCGTTGATAGCGTCTTGTCGGCTGCTGTCAGCGCTTTCAACTCCTGCTGTGACACTGCGGGCTGGTCCCATTCATCCAAGGCGAGAACCAAGTCTTACCACTCTTCCACTGCTGGTTCCGGTGCCTGCAAGCATTGTGGTAAACGGCTTAGCGCATCGGAGTTGAGCATTAGTTTACCAGGTTTGAACAGCAATTTATACTTGTAAGCTCCCAGCAACAGAGCCCATCTTTGAATTCTGGCCGCGGCCATAGCAGGAGTCTGGCGATCTGCCCCCAGGAGGCCTAGCAAGGGGCGGTGATCAGTGACGAGTGTGAATTCACGTCCAAGAAGGTAATCCCGGAACCGAGTAACTCCGTACACCAGCGCTAGGGCTTCGCGTTCGATCTGGGAGTATTTCCTTTCTGCTACTGTCAATGTCCGAGATCTGAACCCGATTGGTCTGTTGTCGCCATTTATGCGATGGAAAAGCACCGCCCCGACGCCATGCGGTGAAGCGTCACATTCCAAGAGTAGCTCCCGTTTTGGGTCAAAATGGGTTAAGACCGGTGCGGCGCAGAGAACGTTCCTGGCCTTTTCGAAAGCTCGCTCTTCTTTCTTGCCCCAAACCCATTTCGCTCCCTTCTCCAAGAGCCTATATAACGGCGCGAGCAACGTAGAAAAATTCGGCAAGAACTTGTTGTAAAATGTTATCATGCCCAGAATTGACCGCAATTCGGTGACGTTTCGTGGGGCCGGTGCTAGCCTTATGGCGTCCACATTTTTTTCCAGCGGATGCAACTCCAGGCCTCCTTCTGTACTAATGGATGAATAAAGAATTGAATTGGACTGGCATTTCCACAAATATATACAAGTACAAGGACCCAGTGTTGCCAACCTAAACAAGGAAACTGAAACTGCAGGAACTATGTACAGGCATACAACATTTTTCCCTCCCTCATTTATTCTTTTTTTATTTGGGAAGGGTGTTAGTACGTTAGGTATAGGTATCGCGCACAGTTATATGTGGGAACGAGAAATGACACGGAGGCAAGAAATACACATCCATATATACACCAAAGTTATCCTATACACCATGCCAAATATTGAATGCATTAGGTAACATGTACACCAACTAAGGTATATTTATACCTTCACACTTACTAACCATATCTTGTCTGTCGTGTCCGCTCTAAGCCGAGCGGTACGATGCGATTGAGACACACGGCACTCCGATGTCACTGCCTCAAAAAGCCCCTTGTTTATTCAACAGCCGCTTTTTATCCCTTTACACCAGTGACGTCATAGGGCAGCACAGTGCTTGGCCCGAACAAAGATAACGATAACACTACATCCTTCCCCTTTTTTTTTAGGAAGCATTGTAACACAAAGCAAACAAAGAAACAAACCAGTATGAATTGCAACAGCACAGAACTGTATGCTGCAAGTTTCAAGTGTAGCCGTATCGCTGTGGTGGCCTTATTTCTCGACCATAGCGCGTCATATAACGACCAGGTCTCCCGCTATCCAAGGAAGCCGCCGGCGTTGAAATGAGCGCAGAATGCTCTGCCGAGGACTTGTGTTCCTCGGATTGCCCTGCAGCGTTCAGATTCGCGGGAAAGTCATAAGATGGGTCATGCGCGCCGGTTCGCTCACTGTATCTAACCAATGCCCTTCTATTTCTCTCTACCTCGGTCCCGTCGTCTGTCCGCACCCGATACGACCGAGGCCGCAGGGCTGGACTGAGCACCGTTGCTGGAATTTCGCTGTCTTTTATCCATACTCGATTTCCAGGGACAAGTTGTGGTAACAGAGTTACAGCATGACGACGGTCGTAGTTGAGCCTTTGCTTATTTCGAAATAACTTGTCCTTGTATCGGAGGCTTCTAAGACTGCTCGCCTTTGATGGTACAAGTTTTTTCGGGTGTACGGGGAGCGTAGAACGTAACCGCCTGCCCATCAGCAGCTGGGCTGGACTTGTACCCAAGGGACCAGGGGAGTCCCTGTACGCTAGGAGGGCCAGGTAAGGGTCAGCAGATTTTTCCAACATCCGTTTTACCGTCTGCACTGTACGTTCGGCTTCTCCATTTGACTGCGGGTACCTGGGACTGGATGTGACGTGACGGAAGCCATAACTTGCTGCAAAGAGCGCGAATTCTGCAGACGCGAATTGAGGACCGTTGTCGGTTACGACCAGTTCTGGGATCCCATGCCTAGCAAATATACTCTTGATTTGAACAATAACCGCCGCAGAGCTCGTGGAAGATAATAGGGCGAGCTCCGGATATCTCGAAAAATAGTCTACGACCGCAACGTACGTTTTCCCCTGCAAATGGAAAAGATCAGCTCCAACCTTCAACCAAGGCAAGCTAGGAGACTCGGACGGCATCATGGGCTCGACTTTTTGAACGCGCAGCCTCGCACACTCTCGACAACTGTTTACCAAAGCTCCCAGCTCGGTGCTGAGACCGGGCCACCACACAGATTCTCGGGCCCTTGCACGACATTTCACAATGCCCTGGTGACCCTCATGCAAAGAACAAAGTACTTCGCTCCTTACGTTCTGAGGCACGACGAGGCGAGACCCATGTAGGAGCACACCGTCACATATTGTAAGGTTTGCTCTCTCTGACCAATAAGGGCTCAGCCAACTGCTCACTTTATCACGACGCGGCCAGCCCTTCCTACAGTACAACTGAAGTTGTCTGCAGGTGTCGTCTTGTTCTTGCGCCAACCTTATCTTGTTCCAGTGTGCCGAAAACTTCAATTCACTGACACAACCTTCTGCATGGCTCGATACTTCGCTGCAATCTAACTCGCCCTCCTCTACACCTGTTTCCGCACAAGGTGCCCGAGAAAGGGCGTCGGCGGTGCCAATCTGCTTTCCAGGGACGTAGGAGACTGAAAATCGAAATCGCATGAGCCTCAATCGGAATCTTTGTATTCTAGGAGGAAGTACATCAATGGGTGACTGTCCGAGTAGCGATACGAGCGGTTTGTGGTCGGTCTCAAATTGAAATTCCAGCCCTATTAAGAAACCTTCCAGCCGTTCCGCCGCCCACGTCAGCGCAAGCGCTTCTTTTTCTATTTGCGCGTACCGTTGTTCTGTCGGTGTTAATGAACGAGAGTGATACGCAACCGGCCGCCTTTCGCCATCTGACTGCACTTGCATGAGCACACAGCCAAGACCGAATGACGACGCGTCGGCGGACACAATCGTGCGCAGCTTAGGGTCGAATTTCGCGATGCATTGCGCAGAGGTGACCAATTGCTTCAGACATTCGAACGATTTTTTCTGAGGCGGGCCCCAGTGCCACTCACGGTCTTTCACGAGAAGACTGCGCAGCGGTGCCGATACGTCAGCCAGATTGCTCATAAACCTTGCCAGATAGTTAATCATGCCCAAAAACCTGCGGACATCATCAACACTTGATGGCGTAGGCATTTCGTTTATGGCTCGAACTTTCTTAGGATCCGGCCTAATTCCGGAGGCATCAACCACGTAGCCTAAAAACGCCACTGTAGTGACACAAAAAGAACATTTGGCCCGATTGAGTGTCACCCCGGCAGCAACCAACCTTTTGAGCACTTCGTGCAACCGTTCATCATGTTCATGCTTCGTAGCTCCATAAACTAATACATCGTCCATCAAGTTCACCACCCCTTGGAGGCCATCCAAGATTTCTGCCATTCTCTTTTGAAAGTACTCCGGGGCCGAGGTGATACCGAACGGCATTCGCTGGAAGCAGTACCTACCAAATGGTGTGATAAATGTTGTGAGCTCTTGACTTTCTTTAGCCAATTTTACCTGATGAAACCCTGAATTGGCATCCAATTTTGAAAAGTAGGTGGCCCCCGCCAATTGCCCAAGGGCGTCATCTACTGTAGGCAAGACAAACCGTTCGCGCAGGACGCTCTTGTTCAGCTGGGTTAGATCCACGCAAATTCGAACTTCCCCTGAGGGCTTGACCACGGGAACCATTCCTGCACACCATTTAGTCGGACCGTCGACCTTCCGAATGACGTGACTTTTGACCATTTTGGCCAACTCTACTTTGATAGAGTTCTTTAACGGGATTGGTATCCGCCGCGGTGCGAAAATTGCAAAGGGAATCGCTCCTTGTTTCATGCGAATAGTGTATTCCCCAGACATCGTGCCCAAACCAGAAAAGAGCTGTGGATACATGTACTCGTACTGTTTATCTTCAACCACATCAAGAAATTTGACCACACCAAGAGCTTCAATAGCTGGAAGCCCTAACAGAACACACTGCAGTGACTCTACAACGTACAATGTTTGTCGCGTGGTTTTGCCTTTCCACACAATATCTGCTGAAAAACAACCATTAACTTCAAGGCGCCGGTTTGCAGCACTTCTCAGCACAGCCTGCGACTTGTATATACAAGACGGTATGCCAGGGAAATCGGGTGGAACAACAGTAACTTCCGCTCCTGAATCAATTTTAGCACTTACGCGTACCCCATTGATAGACACTTCCGCGTATCGGGCATTTGATCCGTTAAGTGTCCCAACAAAAAAGTTCTCTACATCGCCTTCTAGTGCAGACACGCCCACCTGGTTTTCGGTTCTCTTGTGGCATACGCGGGCGAAATGTCCCTTGATTCCGCAGTGGTCACACCGTGCTGAACGTGCTGGGCACTGGGCTCTCGCGTGGCTCGGACGTCCGCAGAACTGGCACCCATGCCGTCGCTGCTGGCCCTGCGACGAACGCTGGAGCGACTGCCGTTGCTGTCCTGTTGTCCCGTCCTCCCAGGTGCTGGAATATTTGCTCGATGTTCGTTGGACCGTTCCAAGTTCACCTGTAGTCGCCTTGTTGCTGACGGCCCGGAGTTCCAGTTGCTGCCGGTGAACTGTTTCCTTGAGTCTGGCCTTCGCAAGAGCAGTCGCTAGCGTAAGGGTAGAATCCATCTGGAGTGCTTCGGACAATTGTGCGTCTTCGAGACCAACAACGAATCTGTCGCGGATCATTCGCTCTCGGAATTCAGCAAATTCACAGCGGTCGGCGAGCTCGTGAAGGGCGGTCACGAAGTTGTCCGCGCTTTCTCCGGGTTCTTGCTTCCGGCGATGGAAATTTGCGCTTTCGTAGACTATATTCTTCGTGGCCACAAAGTGGGTGTCAAACTTTTTCTTCACCATCTCGTAGCCTCGAGACTCCTCTTCGGTAAGGCCGAAAGTCTGAAAAATTTTCCTGGCCTGCCTGCCCATGGTGTACAAAAGCGTTCGCACCTGGGCTTCCTCCGTTCTTTCGTTGAGTCCCGATGCATGGCGGTAATCATCGAATGACATGATCCATTCTGGCCATTCGGAAGTCCGGTCGAAGTTGAACGGCGTCGGTGGCGAGATGCCTGCCGCTGGTGGGGCTGTGATCGTGGCGGTCGGGGCTGCCATCGTGCCGGTCGAACGCAGGGTGAGCGCCGCAATAGCAACTAGGAATGGGAGGCTCATCCCACTTCTGACACCATGTCGTGTCCGCTCTAAGCCGAGCGGTACGATGCGATTGAGACACACGGCACTCCGATGTCACTGCCTCAAAAAGCCCCTTGTTTATTCAACAGCCGCTTTTTATCCCTTTACACCAGTGACGTCATAGGGCAGCACAGTGCTTGGCCCGAACAAAGATAACGATAACACTACATTAGACACTTCTTCGCGAAGTGCAAATGGAACTTTCCTTGCCTTGAAGAACTTGGGATTGGCTCCGTCTTTGACGTGTAGTCGGGCCGGTGGTCCTTTAAGCAGTCCGGTTCCTTCGGTGAACAGCTCCGCATAGCGCTCCAGCAGTGCTGCGGACGGTGAAGCAGACGGGTTTTCAATGGTTGCCTTTTTCACGTGTAACACAGGAACGCCTTCGTCACGCAATTTCTGCAAAAGATCCCGCCCACAAAGACTGGGGCCGTCACAATCCAGAACAGTTAGGCTACAGTTTACTGCAGAAGATTGGTATGAAACATTCATCTTCAGAACTCCGAGCACTGGAAGCTTGCCGAGATAACACGACAACTTTATCTGTGCTTCTTGCAGCTGCGGCCATTGTTCACGGTACGTTTCGTAAACTACCCTGGGAATTACACAGACTGGCGACCCTGTGTCAATGTCCATTGTTAGATTGATGCCACCCCAATTGAAACACTTCCTGATGGGCGGAACTAAGGCTGGAGCAGTGGTCAATGACCAAATCTGCAATGTGCTGCTGTCGCTATCTTCCGTATCGTCCTTGGCATGTGCTGTTACGGCTAGCGCTCTATCGGTGGTGATTTCGGGTGAGCACATTCTGGCCACGTGACCCTGCCGTCTACACTTGAAACATCGTAGCTTCCTTAGTTTGCACGTCGAAGCTTTGTGCCCATAGCTTCCACAGCATCTGCACAGCGCTTGAGACGTTGACGGTTTCTTTTTTTTCGCGCGTCCCTGTGATAACTGTAGCACAGGTGTCAGCCTGCTGTCGGCTGAAATGCCTTACGAATCTAGCTCTGCGGTTTCCGCGGCCAGAGCGAGGGCCTCGGCGTCAGCCAAAGACAAGTCCTTCTTCGCTAGCAGCTGTTTCTGTAAGCTTCAAAGTACGATTCGATTTTCACAAGATAGGGTTGCCACTTATCTCTCGCATCATCGAAGTCTGATAGCTTGTGGGCCATGTCTGTCGTTGCTTCCAGGCGGTTGTCCGGTCCCGCAGGATCCTTCTTTTGTTGCACTTCCGTACTCGTCGCCACTGTAACCGAGCCGGGCGAAACCCCGGGGATCCGGAAGCGAATCAGTCAGCGTCTCCAAGCATAATGAGAGCGTTTATTCCCGTCTCGGAAATATATATATAGGAAAGGGGAAGGAGGAGAACAAGCAACGATAGATTGAACAGGGCGCATGGGCAGCTGCCGCATGCAGATTGGGTTGATTCGACGTCACAGTGATAGCATTTTCTATTCGTAATCTTGGAACGAACGTAGACTGTAGATTCAACCGTTACAAAGGGCAAGTTCATATCGCCATAGCCGTTACATATTAGTCATCATTATCATCACAACCGTCATTTAGCGTATGTCGCTTCCGGATTTTCATACATGGGACATACGGGCACTTTTGCGATTTGTATGATAGACGAACTCGGTTTGGATACGTGATGATGCCTAAGGAAATGTTCTGTTTTATTTCTCATCCTCATCGTCGTCATCATGTCTACGCCCCTGCAGGTAAAGGCCTTACCGTAGATCTCCAATTACCTCGGCCCTGTGCTAACTGTGCCCAATTTATCCCCGCAAACTTCTTGATCTCATCTGCCCACCTAAGTTCCTGCTCCCCCTGCCACGCTTGCCTTCTCTAGGGATCCACTCTGTTACCCTTAATACACCAACAGTTGTCTTCTCATTACAGCCTACCCACGTCCATATTATTCTTAATTTTTATAATATGTCCTTAACACGCGTATGTTCCCTAACCCACTCCGCTCACTTCTTGTCCCTTAATGTTACACCTGCCAGTTTTCCCCCATTGCTCACCTGCGTCGTCTTCATTTAAGCTGAACCCTCTTAGTTAGCCTCCAAGTTTATGCCGCGTAGGTGAGTACCGGTAAGATGCAGCTGTTATACATTTTCTCTTCAGAGCCAATGGTAAGCTACTGTTCATTATCTGACAATGCTTGCGGAACGCACTCCACCACATTATCCTCCTAATTATCTCAGCCTCATGGTTCGGATCAGGGGTCAGTACCTGGCTTAAGTAGATATATTCGTTTACCACTACCAATGCCTCGCCCCCTATCTGAAACCGTTATGCTTGCCCAAGGCTATCGAACATTACCTTAGTTTTCTGCATATCGATTTTCAGGCCTACAGTTCTACTTTGCGTTTCTAGCTCAGTTATCATCCTTTGTAATTCGTCTCCCGAGTTACTCAGCAAGGCAATGTCATCAGGAAATCTCAGGTTACTGAGGCATTCCGCATTAACAGTTGCACCGACCCCTTCCCAATCCAATGTTCAAAATACCTCTTGTAATCATGCTGTGAATAACATTAGAGAGATTGTGTCCCCTTGTGTTACGCCCTTCCTTATTGGTATTTTACTGCTCTCCTTATTGATGACAATGGTGGCTATGGAACCATTGTAGATGTGTTCCAGTAGTTTTAGGTAGTGTTCGTCTACGCCCTGATTCCGCAATGCCTGCATGACTGCTGAGATATCGACCGAGTCAAATGCTTTCTCCTAATCTATGAAAGCTATATATAAGGGATGGTTATACTCCGCGCATTTCTCTGTCACCTTATTGATAGTGTGAATCTGGTCGACTCTTGAATAGCCTTCACGAAATCCTGTTTGTTAGGTTGACAGAAATGTAAGGTGGCACGAATTATGTAAGCGATTACTTTGGCTAATACATTGTAGACGACTGACAGTAAGCTATTCGGCCTCTAATTTTTCCAAGTTCTTTGTGTCAGCTCTCTCGTGGATTAGGATAATTCTTCGAAGATTCCGGTGTGCTCGCAGTTATTAGACATTGCGTATACAGGCCTGCCAGCTTTTCTATTATCATCCGCCCACCATCCTTTAAGATATCTACTATTAGCTTATTCTCACTAGGTGCGTTTTCCATTTGCAGCTCTTTTAAAGCTTTCATTACTTCTTCTGTCATTACTGGTGGAGTGTCAACCTCTTCTGAACTACTTTTCTGTAGAACTCCTCAGCTTTTGTAACTATCTCATCTCTATTCGTACTGACATTGCATTGCTTGCCTCTTAATGCACCAGTCTTATTTTTGCCAATCACTAGACATCTCTTCACCGCTTTCAGGCTCCCACCGCTCTCTGGTGCATTCTCAATTCTGTCCATATTGTAACGAAGATGCCAAGAGGTCCAACGAGAAAAGGCCAGAACCTTCTTTAATGGCGGCGAACCGTTCCGAAAAACACCACGTGCGCCCGAGCGTTCTTCGTCATCTCCCTGGCGATCGGTGCCCATAGTGGGTAGGCAGCTTACTGCGCGTCAATATTATGCTTTCGTATGTTGGCTTATTGATTAATTTCGAAAGATCCCCTAGTTCTCTTTAGTCAATTGCATTAGATATGCTATCATGCCTTGCCATTTTCTAATCAAGTCTTTCGAAAAGTGTGCTTGTAAGCTGTCTGCCGATCTTACCTCCCACTTTTACTCCACACACAGTGATAATGCGTGTGAGATTATCTCAGATTTCCTGCATGAAAATGTCTGCTTCCTCGGTTGGAGGTGAATATCTGTTTTGCAGCGCTATCCTGAATTCTTCGACTTTCCGTCTCATTGTTAGTTCATTGATCCATTTCTTTCGTACCAGCTTATTGCGGTCCCTCCTCAAGTTTAGCCCAATTCGACATCTCATCAATCATGTGGTCACTGCCCTAACCCTGCCCAGCAAATCCACATCCTTCAAGACTCCAGGGTCATCCGATAATCTCAGAGCCTAGACCTCGAGGATGTTGTGCTCCAACTAGGCGACAGGTACTCGGGTGCCTCCGCGCCCGTTAGTCTTAAGATAGGGAACATCCGCGCCCTGCGACGCCGGGGACTTCCCACACGCCGGATGTGTAAATAAATGTTATTTCTCCCTCTCTCCAGGGTCATCGCATAGGATGAAGTCTATTTTATGTATATGCTCGACATTCGTGCTTCTCCACGTCCACTTCCGATTTTTCCGTTTACGAATGGAGGTATTCATGATTGGCACATTAATCAGCTCTGCGAAATCTACTAATAAATCCCCTCTGTCATACCTACAACCCACGCTATAGTTCCCGACTGCCTTGTATCCAGCCAGCTTCTTGCCAACCTTAGCATGGCAGTCTCCCATAACAATGGTAAATTGCGTCTTTAAGCATTGCCGATTCCACATCATAAAAGCGTTTAACGAGCTGGTCGTCATGGCTCGATGTAGGTGCATATAGCCCTGTACCACCTTCAATTTGTACCTCTTACTAGGCTTAATTACAAGACCCGCTACCTTCTCGTTAATACTACAGTATTACGCTATGTTGCCTGCAATGTTTTTGTTGAGCACAAATCCCACTACTAGTTCTCTTTTGTCCATTATACCATGGCAACACAGGATGTGCCTATTTTTCAGCACTGTAAAGGCTTCCCCCGTGCTCCTAACCTCTCCAAGCCATATAACGTCCCATTTACTGCCCGACAGTCCTTCAAACAGTACATCCACACTCCCCTCGCTAGATAAAGTTCTTGCGATAAAGGTTGCCAGGGGTCACATTCCAGAGATTCTTATCACTATTTGCTGCGTCACAGGTCTGACCGCCGCCATGGTCAATTGTTCGCAGCCTCTGGGGACTGATGGCCGAGGGTTAATTGGCGTATTCATGGGAGGTTGTGGACGTTACTGCACCAGGGTAGCTAATCGTGCTTTTGTGGTACTATGTTTTATTTATCCTAAGAAAAATATTTGGCAGAACGGGCTAAAGGTGGCGATCTGCTGAAGTTTTCATGTAATCGATTAGGGTGAAGATGGGCACCTTGCGTAACGAACATGAAGCTCACAGTCTTTAACTCAATATGTTCACTTGACGGATTCTGTTTCAAGTAAGAATGTAACTAATAAGAGAGGAGTCAGGCATGTATGCGTTTACTTTGTGGCTTTCGAAACTTTCCACTAGTTTCATTGTTTTATCATTTATTTCAACTAACTGAAATGACCCCTCATATACCGAAGATGTTGGAGCACATCTAGTAATTGTAGCATCTGTTATCGATCGTGCGACTAATCTCGTGCATCATTTACCCTGTCTCCCCCCTCCCCCATCCCCGCCATAACGCCTGTGCATGTATATACAATTTGCGTGTTATAACTGATCATGGCGCAGTTGATAACGTTTTCATTACTTTATTAAGGCTGTACCTAAAAGACTTAGTGCGACTAAGGTGCCCATAGAAATATGTCGTGTACTACTTCACGCTGTGTGCTTTTGTGAGCACGTAATCAATAAGACAGCAAATCATTGCGTGAAACCTGTGTCGGAAGTCGAACTGTTGGAGCAGAAAATATCAGAGGAGGGCGTCGATTCGTTTACCCTGCACAAGGAGTTTGCCTTTCATATTTATAGGGTTTGATATACGAAATCGGCATAATACCATCGCTTCCTACTGGACAACACAAAAGACCTCGAAAGTTCTCTTTGTCACACAACCAACGTCCCCTGAGCTTTTAGGGGCGAAGCTCCTCTTAGTCTAACCTTGTCACGCGTCAGTCGTCAGGCGTAACCCGCGTGCCGGGAGGCACGCACTCGCCCTCGGCGCGTGCTTCCCGGCGCGTGCCTCTCTCTCTCCCGGCGCGTGCCTCTGCTGTCTTGTGTGAGAGAGAGAGAGAGACAGAGAGAGAGCGAAAGGTGCGCGTTGGCTATGGAAACGCTCTTTCTTAGAGGAACGCTACCAGCTCGCAAAGAAGGAGAACGCGCCCTCACCCGCGAGAGACAACGTTGGCGCAGGCAGCGTCTCCTAGCGAGTTTCTTGATTGAGAAATACCGACTGCTCGCGTTGGAGAAGCGTTCACCGGCAACCCATATATAATATATATATAGGCACTGGATCTTGACTTGCAATGAAGTGCCGGTGGGAGATTTCACTTGTGCATAGTTGAAACATGAGGATTCGTAGCGTCCGCGTTAACTAAATTAATCCGGAACTCGGCATGATCTACGATGAACCTCCCGAGCTTCGCCCACTCATCATCATTCACTCCGTGGATATGCTGTAATTTTTTTAGGAAGGCTGGATGTCACTAGCGAATGTGGGTGTATATTTTCAGCTTCTTCCTGTAATGCAAAGAGTTCACGTTTTCTGACGTGTATAAGCGTGCAGCGGATGCTGTTGCGACGTGGAAGTTGTGTACTAAAGACAAAGCACGCTTGGACTATTGACGTGGATTAGTGAGAAAGGGCAAACATAAGTAAATATAAGGCTATGCAAATAAAAAAAAACACGATCACAGGTCAGATAGGCTTCATTAAAGAAATAACCAAGAATAAAATGCAATTGTAGAAAAGAAGAGGACGCGCCAAGGACAAAAAAGAAACACTTCCGCCGCCGGTAACTACAAGGTATCTCCGAAAAAATATAAAAGTGAATGTGCATGTGCACATCAGATGCACCTCGACACTGCCCAGGGATCATCGACAGTTGCACGCAAGGGAAAGCTCTCGAACTGCTCACATTTATCCGGAGACACTGTACTGAATGCGCCAGCGCCCTACGCATACCTGCCATAAACAAGGAGCGTCCACAAACGTTGAAACCTTACAAGTGAAACCCAACTGTTTGTCAGCGGGAACTTCGCGGTGCGAGAGGCGCATCATTTCCTTGTCCGTGGCCTTCTTCGCGTTCCTGGAGTAGAGCGCTTCGCAACATAATTGGCTATTATACACGTCACAAAAGACAAATTATGTAGTGGCCGCGGTTGAAGTAAGGCGCCGGTAGGACGCCGAAGCTTGAATGCCGATAGAGGGGCCGAGCTACTGAAGCGCTGACTGCCGGCGCGTATATTCACATGACAATTTACGACTTCGCTCCATCATTCCTAGGTGGCGCTGCCACCGCTGAGAATTAAGAATGCAGTGAAAGGGAGACGATATTAATTTAAGGATAGTTTTGTTTCCTAAATATCTTTGCTTTAACAGGACATCAATTAGATGCAAAGCATAGAGCGGTGCAGTAAAGATATAAGGCTCGATTTTTCCGCCGTACTGCAAGTCTGTCGGGGGGGTGGTGATAGCGCTTGTGAGTTGTACTCCCAGGGGGTGGTACTTTTTCTATCCTAAATGTGTGCACATTTTTCAGACATCTACTTCAGCTACGGAAGTACGTCACAAATTTCTTGGTGGACCTCGGCAGAAAACATTTTCCTGTTTAAAAAGAGTAAAATAATCAACATACGCGGGCGCCAACTTCCAACTCAAGTATGTTGTTTCTTGTTTTACTTTGTCTTGGTCATTCAGGGGCACTATCGGAGATCTCTCTCCGGAACACCTGGCGTTCGCTCGCTGCAACGCCGCAAAGTGTGGGCGCGGCCCTGGATGTGCGTGCTCCGGATTTGGCGAGACTGAGTGCAGCGCAGGCTTGCAGGATTGCTTACCCTCCCTTGTATGAGTGGGCACAGTTTTATGACAGGGTGACCCATGAATTATGATAGAGCGGGAGGGTGAGAGCAACCAATGGACAAGCAGTGAACATCCTGAAAATTGACGGGCAGGTTTTGTTGTCTTCTTTTAGATAATATAATACTTATAATATAAGTCTTCGAATGAGTAAGAATGTTGCATGAAACAGACAGACAGACAGACAAAGAACTTTTAATGAGGTCTTAAGAAGCGCAGCCCTTAGAGCAGCTCAGCGGGCTGCTCCCACGTGGGGACATGAAAAGGATGATTTTTTTTGTGAGCATAAACACGTAACGTGCAGAGAAAACGTGGTCTTCCAAAACTTGGCCGCGCCCCGCTGCTTACTGTGCAAAGATGACCGCGGCCAGTCATATGCAGTGAAACGCAGACAGAACCGGTCGCGTTCGCAAAATACAATCTCCGATCTCGCCCCAGCTTCGCACGCCTTGCCTAACGTAATGAACCAACTGGCTGAGCAGCGTGTTCTTATTAACTACAAAGGGATAACAGTTAATGCTCGAATCAATAACGGTAAACCAAAATAAAAATTCCCTCGCCGGGATTCTCCTTCGCTTATGCATCTCTATCAGTTAGCCAGCTTAGCGGCGTAAGCGAGCGTGCTGTTGCAGGGCTCAAGGCCGACATTCTGAGTTGTACGCTGAAGTTCCCAAAAGGAAAAGGCTTCGTTTAGCGACTACCTAAAGCTACCGGAAAGACCGGAAAGTTACCGGATAGATTTACCCTTTCTGCCCTTCTACGGAAAGTACCCCAGTACTTCATTCGCAGTGCGGAGCCAACTGCACAAAGGGTCCTCCGCGATGTAACCAGCGACCCAAATATAGGGCTGCCGAAGCTTAGTGGCAGGACGATGCGCAGGCTTCTCATTGAGATTGAACTTCCTTTTCGGAACGATAATGTAACTGGTGCTATTCTGGAAAGGGGCGACATCATTGTGTAGCGACGAAAATACCTGCGGACCACTCGATAAATGCAATAGGACAAAGGTACGTACAGTTGCTGCTTCGATTTTTTGAACAGAGAGCTAATTATCAGTACTGTCAATGAAAGTACAAAGGCCGCAAGAGAAAATGCAGAGTTGAATATGTAGGCAGAGCACATAACGACCGACGATCTCATAGAGCTAAATATTTAATTTTTAATCCAGTGCTCCTAATAAATGCTGGCGTTAATTTTAGATTGCATTTGTTGCTGCCATGGTTCTATATCCGTACCTCTCATTTATATCTTGTCTGTTCTTTTGGTTCAGCTACTGAAGGGACAGTCACGTATCGACGTGTTCTAATGAAGTACGGAGATCTCTCCATGGTGATAGTTCGTTATTCAACGTAGGGGTGGGGGCGAGAGGCTTCTGGGCAAAAGTTCTTTACTTTTGTTTTGTGGTACCACCGAAGACTACAAATAACTGCCTCTACGGTATAATCATATTAAATACACGCGAAAAATACATTTTCTGTCTTGACTCACTCAAAACCTGACACATATTTCTCCAGTCCAGTCACAGCGGATTCTCTGGAAGCTTTCGCTCTTGCCATTTATATTAGTCACGCTAACACCTGTCACCCAAATACCCCTACACCCAACCCCCCCCCCCCTTTTTTTTTCTTTTGTGTGTGTGTGTTCGCACGTGCTGCTCTTCTCCTCCTCTCTTTCTGAGGACGGGGGAGAGTGTGCAAAGGCGTACATAAACGCACGCTGGAGAAGGCAGTTGCCGCCCTGACGAAGACAAGTCCGCTTGTCGAAACGTTGGCTCCCGCGACATTCCCTGTTTTAAATCGTACCTTGCGATTTGTTCATCGATCCTGTTTTTGTAGGAATATATACTCCCTCGACAAGACTTGGGTGGATGCAGGGCCACCAAGGAGGACGTGTGGGAGGACACCACTGTGTCATCACGTGAAGGCGCATTTTGCAATGCTCTGACAAACTGCCTTCGTGCACCAAGCGGCAAACGTGGTACACTCATTGTCGTTCATGCTGGAAGTGGAAATGGCTTCGTGAATGAGGCATGTCTTATTTTCGGAGTGATAAAGTGCGTTACAACCGACCACCGCCGTGAAATAGATGGCCTACGCATTGCGACGGGGTTCATTGAATGACTTGCGAAACATTGAGGCTCAGAGCCTAATTTTCATGGACAACGTTCTGCACCATAGCTTTCAGCTCGAAAAGTTGCCTTCTACGTCACCGCACAAGGCCGAAATTCTCACTTGCTGGACTTAAAAAAATACTCCATGGTCTAATGACACTTTGAAGCCCGGGCTCTTACAGCTGGTTAAGCAAAACTAGCACAAGTTTTCTGGATACTGCCCGGATGTCCTGGCCATGGTTGAGGGTCACGACAATCTTCGGCCTCCTCCTTGTAGATTAAGCCTTCTTGAAATGATATGACCGGGGGTATATTTGCTGCCAATGTAACATCATTCACTCTCGCTGGAGTCGAAGCACTTCTCAAGCAAGCCACCCTCCTTGGGACTCCAAAAAACCGTGTGCAGGACTGCGCTCATGTGGAGCGCCTTGAGAAAGTGAGAAAGAGGTCTGGGAGTGGGATGGTGCAATCGACACCACGCTCGGCAGCATCATAATTCCTCTGGATTCCTACTCTGACAGCTCCAGTCACAGTATTGTTAGTGAAATGAGCGGTGTAGAGGAATTCAGATGAACCCAGTGTACCCTGTCCCATGTGATGCTGAATGTATGCGGCGACTGACGATATGCTTAGTTTACCTTCCTGGTGCCCAGAAGCTTCGAAGAATGCTCTGGAAGCTTACGTGAAGCTGTCTGTATGCGGCAGTTGACAGGAGAGTTCGTTTACCTGTCCAGCAGCTTGCGAGTTCTTTCTCATCTCATGTGGTTCTCGCTGCATGCAGCACCAAGCGATCATTTGGTGTTGCTTCTTTGCAGCGCTCACTAACGAATACATCTAAAAAGACACAAGGAAAACAGGACGTTGCGGTACTCTCAAATAAGAACACAGCGCACGTCATGGCCTCCGTGTGTCTTTCACGTGTATTTGTTATTGAGCGCTGCAAATATTCATCACCAGTGCACCAAACCCGGTCCCGCAGCTGTTATCCTGCAAATTCCCTTCTTGTGTTTGTTGCCAGCACGCGAATTAGTATTTTGATTGTCGGCTGTGCGTGGCACTTGTGTGCATTTTTGCCTTTTTCATACACAAAATGAAAGCTCAGAACAAAGGCTGACAACCAGCAGTTCCGATCGTTGCATCAGATCTCTTCTTTCACCCAGAACAAATGCCATGGAAAATTTTGATTACAACCTTAGAGACTGCAAACAGCCTTTCCAAATAGCTGTTACCGGTGGATGAAGCGACAAGACTGGACGCCTTATGTGTCTACAGCTTAGAAGTGACTTCCAGATGGTAGTGACTTCCAGAAATGCATCGCTGCTTCATCATTTGTAACTGTTTCAGTCATAAAGAAATACAACCATCAGTTGCACCTTGTACACAGGTAATCATTTGTACACACTTGCTCATGTTTTGTTTCTGTTTTCGACTACACAGGGTAGATTACCAAACTAAACCGACACGTGAGAAAAATGAATTTTCTTGTGCGTTTCCACAGGGGTGAATGAGGAGGAGTAATGTAAATCGACAATTTGCCACTCTTGAATGTCGAAACGCTGTACTTTCCAAGCTAGCAGTCTTGACCTTTGTAAAAAAGATCAATTCCATCCCTGCCCGAGGCCGTGGGGTGAAAAGCAGAGCAATCAAAACGCAAAATTACGCGCTCAGGCAGGCAGCAGATTTACAGAAACATCCAGAGACATTTCAGTGTCTGGGGATGGACCACGTCACTTCTCATGCATATTTTGCAACGGTGGGTAAACGTTCATGTTGTATAACACTTAACACGAAGATTTGACTATCTACCGTACTCAGTTACTGGAAATAACTGCTAACGCAGCTATAAATATTTCTTTGTAAATACAAGCCTGCCTGGCTTTGGGTCGCTAAAGTTTACTGAAAAGAAGGGGCCCGAGTATTATGCTTTACTTCCGTGACTGTAGTGCTTGTGTGTGCGCGTGCGTTAATACTACCTCTCAGATTTTAGTCAGCTGATTATGGAGAAAATATATAACGAAACACCTTGTTTGTTTGTCTGCTTGTTTGTTTGTTTGTACGTGTGTGTGTGTGTCTTTCTTGTATTAAGCAGATCACCATGAAGAAAATATATGACAAAACACCTTGTTTTGTCTACTTCATTTTTTCACGTAGCACAAGTTATTCCAGCTGAAGAATACTCACCGTGTCCAGATATCAAACTGTCTGCAGGTGGCCGTGGCGTCTCTGCATGTTTAAGGGCTTGTCTTGCTGATTCAGGAATCGTTGTGTGCGAATCGTAGTCTAAGCCACAAAAATCCGCATGTAATCGTGGAAGGCAGCGGGTTGGTGCAACCACCAGCCTGAGTACGGCTTGGAACGTTGGCGTTTGGCAATGTTAACTGCTAAAATGTGCTTGATAAAATGTGATGTCAGCAACCAATTATTTCTGGCTAAATGGCACGTGACCATTTATTTTTTAACATTAGAGCCATGGCTAATTGTGTAGCTGTTTAGAAAGCGTGGCAATTTAGAGCCGTGCAGGGGTTTCACGCCTTCATGCTTTAGATAAGCAACTGAACGAGTGCAGTTAGATTACTACCCTAAGGCATACAAACTTGGCCACGCCAGTACCGTGAGATATGGCCGCACGGTGTTCATCAAAGAGATTGGAACGGGCAGGGGTGGGGATTCAGCACAGGATTCGCGGGTATCTCCACGCGAGCTCAACGCCACACGCTTTCTAAGCTGCGGAGCGTGTGGGCAGTTGGCCACCGACACACCTTGATGCCGGCTTAACGCAAGGCGCTCGAAACATTATTTCGCTTCGTGCCGCAGTTTGTGCGAACTGCACTTCGGTATACCGAGCAGCGCTATGGAAGCACTGAGTGCATTTACATATGAGTGCAGGCCCTAAAAACTGAGCGATGAACATAATCCCGTCATTTCTGGAAAATACATAGTTGGACGGTACTGGCCACACTGCACAGTATAGTTTAACATGTCGGTCCAAGTTATCCAGCCAAATCATTCGCGCAATTGCAGTTAGAAACAGACAAAGCGCAGGAGCGAAACGCCGCCATGCCTGCACGCTCGGTAAGGGAGCACGTGCAAAGACACGGACTGTAGCAAAAGTTTATCCATCAAACGCACCTGACACCTAAATTAGTTTATCAAAAACTACTTTGGCTCACTACCACAAAGCAGTTAGCTCCGCTCCTTGTCGCTTTTGCTCCATTGTCACAACAAGTTTTCCCCGAGTATAAATACGCCTCCGCATAAGTACCACTAGCTGCGCATGTGCCGGGACGTGACTCCGTTGCCAATGCGCTTAGCTCCGCCTGCTTGCCTCGACACTGCGCGCAACCACTCTAGTCTAACCAGGACCTGGCAGCTAACGCCACGGACATATGTAGTTTCGGCCATGCTCAACGAAAAGGACACGACGGTATGGCTTAACGGGAGGAAAAGTGAACCTGTGGAGGAGGGGAGAGCGAACAGCTACACTTTATCCTAATTCTTCATACCACAAGTGCGTTCCTGACCGAATTTTTTTTTGAAACTCCATTAATTCAATGCTGCCGACGTTCGAAATCGGCCGTCGCAGCTTCACTTGAAAGTTAGAAAAGAAATTCTCGGAGGAAGATAATGAACAATCGCCTCAAGCCAGTCATTCGCTTCCAGACGCGCTCAGAAACAGACATCTGAGTATGTGCAAATGTTTTAAATAATAGAGCTGTAACATGCAGGAACAGGTCACGGGTGAACGTAGAACTAAATAAACGTTATGTGCTCTTGTGTACACACGTGTAATGCATCGTTATACGCTACAGTGCGGTTATTTGAGGAAATGGGTAATCGAACGACACCGTTAAAGCAGCTCCTCTTGGTCTCACTCCCATGGTTATATGTCTACGTCTGCTGTTAGCAAACAAGTACGGCGCCAGATCTCGACAGGAGACAGTGAGAGACAAATCCAAAGGAAATACTGGGTGATTGGAAAAGCACAATTTTACCTCCCTATCCCAAGAAAAGAAGAATCCGGGTCTGAAAATGTGGAACGTGATCAAAGAGGATAAGAAAAATACAATATTATATCGTGTCGCATGCGTTTGCTTAGGGTGATGCTGACTGATCATCAATTACTGACAAAGAATTTCATCTAATAGATGGATTCCTTAAAGAGTAATTGTGCACTTAATCTGCTCAGGTAGATAAGGATTTGTTTGCTTGACTCATGGAGAAAGAGCTCATCTCTTGACTCTAGTTTCTTGATAATCTTCTAGATTTTCATTCAGTACGCGACTGGCTGGTTGAGCGCATTAGGGACTCCAGAGAGAGACAAGAAGTACTCGGTGACACATTTTGATAGCTATCAATACTTGTGTTTTTGCTTTAAGTTTTCGTACTTGCGTTTCTAATAACTCAACTAAATGTAACATGAACGCACTATTCAGTGTTTGTCACATATATGTAATAAAGTAGCCTGCTGTTGCTTGTCTGGGCCTGTGGCGCAAAGGATAGCTCGCCTGACTCCGGATCAGGGGGTGCCAGGTTCGAGTTCTGGCAGGTCCGTGGCTTCTTTATTTCTGCGCTTCATTCTTTTTTGTCGCGTGAGCACCTCGTTAGCACAGTCCTGACTTATTTTTTGTCAGGAGCAGCCACATAAACATGGCAAAACAGGGTGCTTCATCTCCCTCACTTCGGACCTTCGGTAAGCCCAGGAGTTATGGCTCACCTGTTTCACATGCGAGCGGCTCGCAGCGCCTGGTTGCGGCGATCAGCGGCACAGCGGCGCGTGGACATGCTTTGTTTCATATGCAGCGCGTTTACGCGACATCTGCCGCTGAGACTCGCAGTGCAGTTCGCGAAGAGCGCCCGTGCCCGCGGAGTCTCCAAAAGTTGCGCCGTGCTCCAAATTTGCTTGTTTTGGAGTAGTTGAGCTGGGGCATTCATCTTTACTAGCCACGTTTATTTTTTTTACCATTCGCGTTCCACTGCGAACTGATAGAATTGGCCGTATAGAAGCAAAAAAAATGGTTGTCTTGGTGCGAAACCCAAGAAGAAATTTCGGGGGCCTTTTTTTCTCCACCGCGGCAAGGTACAAGTGCCCAGGGGGCCTCTGTTCTTATTAAGGAGTGGGGGCTTTTGACAGAAGAACAAACTGTTGTAATGATGTCAAAGCTATAAACAAGAAATAAATTCACGCATCTCCACGAAGTGAAACATGACGAGTGGGCAAAGCAGTGGGGATCGTTCGGTGTTCCCGTCAATCACCCGTGACATTGCCCACTCATGCATGTAAATGAGTGACAACGTGTTTGTATATTTACACACGCGTTGTCATTTATGCTCCTGGTCTTTATGAGGTTCCTGCGCTCCCATGTCGTAGATCGGTGCAGAGTTCCGGATTATTTTAGTTAACGCGCACGCTGCGAATTCTTATGGTTCAACTACGCACAAGTTAATTCACCCATCGGCAATACACTGCAGGTCAAGATCCAGCGGTGAACGGCTGGTGCGGCGCGAGCAGTCGGTTTTTCAGTCAAGAAACTCGCTAGCAGACGCTGCCTGCGTCAGCGTTGTCTCTCGGTGCCGAGGGCGCGTTCTCGTTCCTTGCGAACTTGGGCCAGTTGTTACGCATGCGCACTGGGGGTGTGGACGCCAACGGACAACGGACAAGCCTCGACCCTAAGGTGCTTCGCCCCTAAAAACTGCAACCTGTGCTGCGAATGCGCAGTACGCAGCGCCGCTGGGTTCCCCTGCACGGACACATATGGGCGTCAACACCCGATAAAAGTACAAGCGCACAAAATAGCCCGTCCGAACAATTTGTGAATTTCAAATGGAAGGTTTGTTGGCTCTGGCAAAACGCGGCACATCTTCACCTTCCAGTGCCCGTTAAAAACGGCGCGAGGAATTGGCAGGGGATGTCTGGTGGAAACATCGTCTGTTACAGAGAGCTTCGCTTGCATCAGAGCGCAAGCTCTTCCGAAGAAATCGGCGCTTCGATTCCTCCCCTGTCACTTGCCTCACACATTACGCGCCTAACCGGCCAGTGGATAGTCCGCTACTCAGACGCTCGAGATTTTTACCTCCTTTTGGGAACTCGATCAAAGCCCAGCGCGCCGCTCTAAAAAGATTAAAGCTGTGCGAATAGCAAAATTTTCAGTGCGAAGCGAATTCGAATATTTATGTTCGAGTGCGAATCGAATTGGATATTTCTCTAATAATTTTCAAATATTTATTTACTAATACCAGGTCATATTATGGTAAAATATTCTATTAAACATGGGCAAAGACATTATTTACATGACTTGTGTACTGCCACTGTGTCATTGCAAAGTTCTGAGGAACAGTCTAATAGAGAATTGTGGAACAAAAAGCTGACTTCGTCACAGTACATAAAAGTTTGCTTCGCCGCAGTACAAAAAAGTTACGCAGTGAAGTAGACTACAAGCGGGAATGGGCCACTTGCGACATAGCATATTTTTCCGCTTAATTACCAACTTCGAATTGTTAAAATAGTAAAATTTAAATGCCAATCGAATGAAACAGGAAAAATTATTAGAAATTTCGAATATTCGAGCACCCCTAAAAATGATGTTTTCAGGACCACGCGATCTCCGCCGCGCCTGCCTTGGAGCAAATTCGCTCGCATGCGAAACAGTTTTAATTTGAGCACTGGTATGCATAGAGAGTATGCGAGGACTCTGTCCTTATGTATTTGTCATAGTGCCATAACGATGTTTCAAGATGCATAGGGAGGGGTACGATTCCAAACATATCCGTTTCGATGTGAGATTTGCCCCCTGTGAAATGCTCCCGCTTAAATTTACCTGCAATTGGTGATTGCAGTCGCTAATTACCGCGAACCTGTGCATATGCCGACCACCAGTTGTCTTTATATTAACACGTACATATCTTCTATAAAGGCGCCTCTCCCCAGCCCTTGTCGTACGTTTCCTTGACTCGTAAATCGTCGCTTTTGGAGGTGTTTTCCAATTTACAAAGACGCCATCAAAGTCGCGCCACCGAGATTTTTGCGAAAGCTTCAGCCCACCGCGATCGAAAAGCGGCTTTCGCTTGCTGAGAGACGATTCTCTCGCAGCTGTTAGCACAGCGAGGCCATTTTCCTGCGTCTGTGTGCTAACAAATTTGTCACGCCAACTGTATCTTTCTGTCCAAGAAATCCACATTCTGCAATCAAGTAACTATAAATTTGTGCACTCACAAGTAACCTAAAAGGATGGGTTTCGACAGAAAGTAACCAGTGGCTACAGTTATGCTATAGAGCGATTCAAAAAGGTGAACGTGTTTCACGTCATTCGATTTTTGATACGATTCATATTGAAGATCACACCAATCACAACTCCCGTTTCATGAGGCATGGAATGTTTTCTCCTTAATATGCAACCCATGTAAAGCATTTGATTCTGGAAACAGTTGACCATTTATTTAGAAATATCAGCCGTATTGGTCACATCGACAAAAGCCTTCCCCAGTGCCCTGGTTAACATGGACGAACGTCTAGGCGTGATCGGAGTCCAATCATTAATCGCATTGATCAAGGCGCACTGGCAGCAAGTAGCGGTAATTCAAGAGCTCTTGACGCGTTCTAGGCACAAAACTGGAAGACAACAGCGTGCTATTTGAAGAGCTTCCTACAAAAGGACACAAGCATAGTCCACTGGCATCCAATGGCCAGAACGACATGACTTCGCTTCTTGATCGTTTGGCTGACTTGGTGAACTGTTGTTGCCTTGAGAATCTGTCATCCTGGTCTTTTTCGATTCCTTGTGCCTTAGTATATGTCCCGCTTCGCTTGTCTGTGTTGTAGCGCGCAGACATGAAGGGACATTCCCGTCAATCATCCCTGGGCTTTCTCGTGATGGGGATGCTGCTTCGTAGCGGCTTTCACGTGGGCTTGTTAGTGCCTGGGAAAGTGCGCGTTTCTTGGGCGTGCTTGTGGGCGTACTTTCGAATAAGCGACGCCGAACTTTGCACGCTCGATTGGCACCAAGCTTGTCGCCATAGGGCAGGATGTCCGCCGACTTGTCAAAGCGTCGTTTCCTACTGGAGCGTTGAGTCGAGACTGCTTCTTTCTCGCTTCTGGCGTTACTGCTGGTGGGCTGGGATTGACAATGGTGAAGCTTTCCTGCGATTGGCGCCGGACACTTTTTGGTTTGGTGGCGAAGGTACGAGGGGCTTCTCGTCGAGTGCATCCTAACACACGTACCGTCGTGCTCGCCCACCATGTAGCAACTTGCTCTCTTGATATGTCCAATGTTCCTCTTGCCATTGCTTTCGCTGGAAGATCCGTGAATCGATATGTAGCTCTTTCGCGCACACTGCTCTTCTTCCATAATGGGCGAAGTAAAATCTTTCATTAGCGGCCTCCGGGTCTTCTTCTTTCTAGACTTGCCTGTGCTTTCGCTGGAAGATCCGTGAATGGATATGTAGCTCTTTCGCGCACATGGCTCTTCCATAATGGGCGAAGTAAGGTCTTTTACCAGCGGCTTCAGGGTCTTCTTCTTTCTAGGTATGCTTGGGATAGGGTCCTGGGAAGATCCTGGAGCAATAGACGACGCCCATGACGTGGCCGCCGCCTCAGACGCGAGTTTCTTCGCTTGACTCCTCGTAGTCATCCGTGCGGGTGCTGGGGTAGTCACCGTGCGGAAGTCAACCGTGTCGTAGTCAGTCGTAGTCATCCGTGCGGAAGCAGCGTTTTTCAGTCTCGAAGCCATCCTAATGTTCTTCTCAGGCAGCGGGATCTCTCTTGCCTAGTGGAGTTAGGGGACTTAAGCAACTCTTCACCCTTGCTATGTAACAGGGTATGCACAGTCCTGTTGCACAACAACGGGGATGTCGCTGTTCGCACCTGAGAACGCCGACGCTAGGCTGGGGCAACACAGATCGCCGTTCAGCAGCTTCTGCAGGCACTTCGTCGCATTATGCTCGTGAGAGTGCTGATGATGACTCTTCGCACATGGCGCGTACCCACATCGGGTGATCTGTCGTAGGGCACTTCTTCTACAGCGTATTTTTTTTTTGTCCTCGAATGAATCATGATTTCCCTGCTCCTTTGCTCCGTTTGACTCCTGAAAATGTGTCGCTTTTCCCACTTCTGTGATTCGGTCCACATCGCGGTGTCTAGATGAAGCAATGGCGGCGATGTTTAGACAAGTGAATATAAAAATCTATAGCGGCTAGTCTGTTCATTTTACTTGGGCAGTCTATATTACCAATAGGAGTGTTTAGCAAGGGATATTTGTTCTTGTTTGTAAGCGCGTATTATTTAAGCTCTCTAGGAATTCAGCACCGCATTTTCTTTTGTCACAGAGACATCCTTAGGAGGTACTCTCAAGGCATGGTACTTTGTATGTGAATTCTAATTGAGAAGGCGAGATGTGGAAACATTAATAACTAAGTGATACGGTGAGTTCTGCTTCCACGTTCTGTTTCTAGCGTTTTTGTAGGGGTGGCGATTAAATCAAATGTCGCCAGTGTAAAAAAATAAGCAATGAATTATTCCGTAGGCAGGTCTTCTAGCGCTGATGCAGATTTAATTAAATAAAGAATGGCAAGCCTGTGCAACGCCATGAAAACGGTCAGAACAGCTAAGCTGTTCTTTTTTCTGTAATCGTGATTGTTATAAAGCTGGCAACAGTGTCAAGTGGCACTCCAGTGACACTTGACACTCTTTACGCTAGCATTGCTAGTGGGTGTAAGGCACTTATGGGTTTCTTTTTTATTAATTTTATTGCATGTTACATTTTAAGCACTTACAGGGTATATCTGTACTTTTTTATGAAAGCGCGAAGTTTTTGAGGCGCACAAGAGGTATAGCTTGCATGCGATCTCTTACCTGTGGCCACGTTTATATCGGCTAGAACGGCCACTGTGTCATCATTCGACATAAAGAACATCAGCAATCATAGGGCATGTGTACTTACTCAAACTTATGCGGTCGTTTAGAAACTTTCGAATGCCGTCTTGTATTTACTGAGTTTTTGTTAGCTATCACAAACTATCATGCGCAATAACCGAAGCGTTTTACTCCTAGAGACATCCAAATAACTGCGTAAGCGAATCTTCAATAGCAATGACAAAATTCTTTTTGAGTGCAACCTGACTATTGAGTACTTATTGCTGGATATCATGTAGATATCACATAAGTTTTTTTTGCCTCGCTATTTTTCTGGCATCGTTTAATGATATATATATATATATATATGATCAGAAAGTCACAGTGACAAACACATGATTTAGGAGTTATTCTGACGTTTCGGCTGGATACCAGCCTTCTTCAAAGTGACAGTTTTTCATGGGCGCATGGTGTTTAAGTACACTTCAAGAACATGCATACTGGGGGTGGGGGGGTGGAAAGGGGAGAGCTCACAAAAAAAGGGTTTGGGTTACAGAGGTGCGTCCAAGAGGCAAAGGCCAGTGGAAGATGACGTCTGCGTCCGCATGCCGCCTCACTAATACCGAACGGTTGGGCCGAGGTCGTCAGGCGGCAGATTGTAGGCCCTGGTTATGAGACCCTCGCGCTGCAGTCACCTTAGTCTGTGCTGTTGCAGCCTCCGCAGTGCGGCACAGAACCACTGAGGCAAAATGTCGTTGTTGTGTGCGGAGTGCAAATAAGAGTGAGGGTGGGGGGGGGGGGGGGGCAAACAGGTTGCTCTGTGCGCGGTCGGCACCAGTACAGTGCAAAGGATCGTCGCCGGGCTGAGTTTTGCGAAATATGGAGGACAGAAAAAGAAACGCAGCGCCTACGCGAACAACCCTGAATGGTTTGGTCCATAACATACATGTGTACACATTCACACACACAAAAAAGAGAAAAAAAGAGCAAGAAGAAGAGAAAACATCAGACAAAAGGAGATAAAGACAACAAGAAACATGATGGGGAATTAGATATCCTAAGATAATACATGAAAATAAATGAAATCAGAACAAACAAGAAATTAACAATAGGAATAAAATAAAATAGGTGGACATCGACAATCACTTCTGCATCCGAACAGGAGACACTTTCTGAGTGAGCTCCGAGGGTACACAAGACATATTTGCACCTTGTGCGCGTGTAGTGTGAACTGAGTAAAACATATCAGAACACAGTAAGAAAAAGACAGCAAGAAACATGATGGGGAATTAAATATCGTAACGTAATAAACGAAAATAAATGCAATAACAAAAAATCAGGACACACAAAAAATTAACAATGCGTATAGAATGAAATTGACAGCCATTTCATTCTATACGCCGACAGCACACAGAGCAACCTGTTTCCCCCTTCCCCTTCCTCTTCTTTGTACTCCACACACAACAACGACATTTCGCCTCAGTGGTTCTGTGCCGCACTGCGGGGTTGCAGCAGGATAGACTAAGGTGACGGCAGCGCGAGGGTCTCGTAACGAGGGCTTACAATCTGCCGCCTGACGACCTCGGCCCACCCGTTCGGTATTAGTGAGGCGGCATGCGGACGGAGACGTCATCTTGCCCTAGCCCTTGCCTCTTGGACACACCTCTGTATCCCAAACCCCTTTTTTGTGAGCTCTCCCCTTTCCACCCCCCCCGCCCCCCATTATGCATGTTCGTGAAGTGTACTTAAACACCATGCGCCCATGAAAAACTGTCACCTTTGAAAAAGGCTGGTCTCCAGCGCAAACGTCAGAATAAATGCTAAATAATATGTCAGTGTGACTTTCTGATCGTATATTTATCCCGATAGCCAGGAAGAACTTTTTCAGATATATATATATATATATATATATATATATATATATATATATAATGCTCTCCTCCAAATTACTGGATTGCCTCTTTCCGACTTTCACTGCTTGTAGGCTTCACGCCACTGTGTTTGCATTTCGTAAGTTATAGAGAATATAACAAGTCCTTTGGGTCCCTTACTCCAAGGAGCGGATATTACTCGTAAGTAAAAATGACGTACAAGATACACTACTTCACTAACAATACGTTTTGGTTATTGATTTCGCCTTGCAAGTTGCAATGAATGAATTGTAACAGTGATTTTCAGAACAGAGCACGCTTAAATAGAAATCTAAGGGTGACCGGAGTCTTAAGACAACAGCCCACTAATATTGCGGCAAGGATATACTGCTCTTCAATGTAGCGTTTCACAACCCGTCGTATTGTGAATTGAAGAACACACGAGAGGCATTAGTCTTAATGCTTGAAAAACCATATGCACCACATTAACCAAATTAAAAAAAAATGAACCTCTTGGTGTCGTATGTACTCTCAGGAACACTGCGACCGACAAGCGCTTTCAAGTCAAATACCTGGGTTTTAATTATTTATTTTATTTATTTATTTACAGTACATACAGCGCCGTGGAACCTGGAAATATCTTCCATATGGCAGGCCTCCGAAGGCAATCTGTCGTTCTTAAGAAGGACGTTGCTTAATATTCTGCCACATGTCAAAAAACATCACTACAATAGGCTAGTTTATTCTGGAGCCCCTATCGTAAACACTATCAGGAAAGTGAAGTGGGGAAAAAAGCTATTAGAGACGCTCACATATTCCGATTATAGAAAGCCGTCCGGTGTCTATGAACCGCTAGTAAAAGTAAATTTATGACTACTTTCGCAATGAAGAGTAGCTTCAAAGCGTAAATTCATCTACCGACCCTGCCATGAACATTTCAGAATCCCACGGTCCTGGCACTTACTTGATGCGTTTCTAATCTCATAGAAAACTAACCAAGGTAAAGTAATTCTGCAAACTTCAAAGCGCATTAGACACACAAATAGTCGCTCTTGCCCTGAATGATTTTTTGTTGAAACGACCCCCTTAATAGTGTTCTGTGTTTTGGCGCTGTGGGATCCTTTGGAAGCGAAGATAAATCCATTCATTTGTGTTCCCGATTTTCCTTTTGTTTTACCCCTGTAACCATTCCTAAAAAGGACATATGACTCTGCAGTACGTTCAACTAAAATGAACAAAAACATAGAAAAGTATGCAACACATTCTATGCTATAGGCATCATAATACCGAAAAATTATGATAATTGGTGAAGAATGCCAATAACGGCTTGCATAACTGGTGCACTGCCCAATAAGTTAACTGCATTCACCACACCAGGCAAACTGCTTCAATCTGACGAATTATTGACCAGCTCGCTTTTTATCTTATTTATCTGTCGGACAAGTTAGCCAGTTTTCTAGAGTAACCGGAGACATTTTTCCTCTCTCAAAAGCACGTTTATAAAACACCTCCGCATGGGAAGAAACAAGTTTACTAGTTCTGCGTACCTTTTCTAGTATGGCATACATTGATAGCGTTCTGTAGCCAGTAGCAGCTATCGATTTATTATGTTTTCAGAACCTTTCTCCTCTAATTGCCCCGCGTGAATGGTTGACATGATGGATCCTCGCCAACCTATTGAAAAACTATCTTGTTGTTACAGCTGCTAAGGTGTTACACAAATTGCAAACTTGTCTTCGCTCGTCCTGGACCTAAAGAGAGAAGGTAGAACAACTTTATTGATGGCCTGCGAGTGAATGACAAAGAAGACAAATTTTTTTGTGCAAGCCGGGCTCACGGAAAGTTTTATAAATTATATTTAACCTCTTATATTTAACTTTTAGGTGAAGGAACAGTGATATTTCTCTTACTAACAACCGTGTTCCTAATGGTTACTTGTTCTGGTGTGCCGTGGATATGGGTGGTTGGATCACTTGACTGCCGACATTCACATATCATCCATTTTCAGTACATATTTCCAGTTTATTTGTGCCAACAAAACATTTCTAAAAGAAACAACATTCATACACAAAATACCTTTAACCATTACACCCATCGTTCTATGTCACTTTCACTTCTTACACAAATGGTACACATGCGTATCTTGTGCTCTTCCTGTTGCTGTGGTCAAGTAAATGAAATAAGCAAATGCGAACAGACACACAAACAAGGCAAAATTTCTCAGTGCAAGCGCAGCTACAGCGGACAAATTGTTGTGCTCAATTTTTGTGGTGACGAATAATTTCGTTGTAACATCGAGGAAACACCATGGCATAGCAGTTGTGACGTGACGATAGCGATGGCATGTGCACTTTGTGTTTTTAACCGTAATACTTCAACAAGATATAAGGAATCTAATGTGAAAAAAGGAAGTAGGTCACGTTCTTTTATATTGTTTGAATGGTGGTAATAGAACATTGAGGACAATAAACGTATCCGCAGCAAACGCGAACTTGTTCCTTCAAAGTGTCTCAGAGAGATGAGTATACTGATGGCAGCCACCTACACTGCGCATGGACCACACTGCATCGAGTAACTGGTTAATAGGAACATGTTGCAGCTCTCGGAATATTTATGAATGTATCCATGGTGAAATGGATAACCTTATATTATACGCACGCTCAACCAGTGTGCTTATTGATGCAACGAAGACATACAATGTTCATACGTACATCAATACATATCTTGACATTGCCCTCCAAGCTGTTCTTTTAAGATTTAAATGTAACAGCTACAAGCAATACCCTCAACGTGACCACTTGTTACATCATCGTGTACAATACTGAGCACGGAAGCCGGGCACCGCCATATGACAACTGCTGCATACACTTAATTGTTCACCGGATCACTGACAAAGGAAGTGTATATGATGCAGAAAGCAAGCGTATATGCCATGTCACGCATAGAACAGCTGAACACAAGCCAGTGGTTGACCTCGATGACCCTTAAAGTGCTCACAGATTTACAGGAATATTGGTGCATCAAAAAAGCTTTTGTAATTCAGCTATAAACAAACATTTTGGTGAGCTGACACACTTAAGAAACACGTATAATATTGAGCAAAAAAGCAGGACATCCGGGTATGCCATACATGAAACTGTCAGCGTATTTCCACTGGGTGATTCCTTGTATGACTCAACTACGTATTCGCGCGCATTCCCCAATGAAAAGAACCACTGCATATGACGGCCTGTGCAGTTAAGTATGTCTCACTTGCTATCTCTGTACAGCGTCCAATTCATGGCATTCAAGTAAATATGACGTGTCTTTAGGTCCCAAGTGAATCATAGTCCCACGCAAAGGGTATCAAGTCATCTTTGGCATCAAATACAACTAGGAGTGCCTTACACAAACATGCGCATGCACTCCAGGCACAACTTTGTTGTACTCTGAAATAACACATAACAATAAAAAATCAATTAAAACGACACCTAGAAGATGTAAGTGCAGAAGTTCAGCAGCTCAATAACTTTGCTTCTCTTGTTGACAGTCGCGTGATTGAGTGCTAGTGCTTGTTCAACCACGCAAAGATTCTGGGTGGTGCATTGCTTGGCACGTCTGAAGAAACACTTCTGTCTGCACTGGGCTCTTTGGGGCGCTCAGAAGAGACGTAAAGGAAATGCCTTTCATTAAAAGTCCTCGTCCCATCCCGAGGTTTCATCTGGTGGGATTTCAAAGTTTCGGGGGTAAACATCAAAGTTTGAGCTGTCGGCAGGTCCTCGAATCTGAAAGAAAACCAAAGAAAATTTAATACAGGTTCTCACTCATAGCTGCAAAACTGCATGCCATTTTATGTTGCATATAATAATTTCTAGGGTTTAATGCCCCATAATCACAATACGACGGCGAAAGATGCCGTTGTGGAGGGCTCCAGAAATTTTCGACCTTCTGGGGTTCCTTATCGTGCGCTGACAACGCACGTACTCTAGCACCATTTAAAGGGAAGGCGATACATATGTCTCAAATAAATCACATTTCGTCTTCTACCTGAGATTCTTTCTGGTGGAAATGTCGATGAAACTGGTTTGAGAATGTGCATTTTGCACAAATTCAAACACTTTTTGTTAATTCAGAAACATGCTTCCCACACAGTGATCTCGAGTAATTGCTTTGTCAAGAGCACTAATCATACACCATGGTACAGATATAGGTCGCAATTCGCAAAGACTTCTCATACAATCAGGGTTCGTCAACGTTTATCAACATATAAGTACACTACTTTTTTTATATTATGTTGCCCCAATTGAGATACGGCAGCCATAGCCCAGAATCGAACCCGCGACCTCTAGCTTAGCGGCGCAACACCTCACATGCTAAGCGAACACTGCGGGCAAAACTCACCTAAATATATTTAGAATAGTCTGATACTTGCTGCGGTATTAGAAAACAGAGAAACTGACATAACAAAAATTTTCGGCAAGCAATCTTTCTTGGTTTTCCATTTTAAGTTTATTGCACATTATATAACAAGCCTTTCACACAATACTGTCAGCGACCAACCGCATCAAGTGGACACATGAAGTATCACCTCTCAAATACTCGTATCTCCTGCACCTTTTTAGTGTCCGTTTGATGAAATATCTGTCTGTAACCTTTGAACACTTTGTTTTGTTCAGCCTTTTGGTCCTTTCATTATTTCACTCCCAGTTTGCGACTCAGGGCAGAAACGATTAAAATGATATTGGAGGACGGCTCACATCACCGCTCAAAATGCTACAGTTCCCCCTTCATGACTGACGATTCCCCAAGACTGAACGCGGAACAATCATGTAGTATAACTCCCGAGTGTGCTCTGCAAACCATGCGATTAACTGCAATACACCAGCAGCTGCACAGCCTTGCGAATGCTCGTTCGACACGAGGGCTGATGCAGTTAACCGCTGCTGCGAATGGTCCCCATTGTGAATATGTGGCCATGGTGAAGCAACAGGCACCTAATACCAGAAGCGAGAGCTCATTTAAGACCAGCGCTGTCTCAGCTACCTGCAGGGCTTTTGCTCTGTTCTGTCATTCTGCTTCTGATCTCGAGGCCACTGTTGCCGGTAAGGGAAGCGAGACCTCATTGCAAGGAACAGTGCCGCATTTACATGACGAGTAGAAAGGGTGAAGAATGCCTTTGGCAAACCAGAGGGAAAGACAACGGACATACGACGGAATGACACAGGAAAGACTTCGGTGAAGAAAAAAAATCCTCACGGTCAACGTTAGGCGGCAGCCACCCGTGTACGGCCTATTGAAGCTTCATAAACAACATCAGGCCATGGCACTTAAAGAATCAATTCCATTATCTACTACCTTTTGTACTGTGCTTGTGTCGCTCTGTAATAATGTGTATAAACCTAGTATGTTTATTCATTTCTTCATTCATTCATTTATTTATCTTAAGGTGTGTAAGGGCATTCCCGTGTGGTTAGGGGTAGATGCATACTGCGTTTATCGACAACATAATTCAGGAAACAGCTTTGCAGCTTATGAAGGTTGTGAAAACGGTAAGCAATTTAAACACGCTAAATAAATTACCAGATAAAGTAATGGAAATAATTGTATAATGAGCTGCTAGAGAAAATATTATGCCGACACATATACAGTACTAGCAGAGCAATACCAAGATGTTGCAAAAAATATTGTTGCATGTTACTGTTATTATGGCTAGCCGCCTATCGCTGTTTCTTAAGTGCGTCAAGGTTGGACTCAAGTGACCTTGGGGCGAAAAGAAGCGTTTCATTTGGACATGAACAATGCTAATGGCTTTTAATGGCTCTATTTCTAAGTGCAAAAGCATGGTTCCTACTTTCTGGTCATGTTTAAATGAGCTATGCATTGATGAGTAGGGATTCTCGTGATGGAGGAATGTGAAACATCACAATCGACAGACTTTTCAGAGCACACCAAATCGGGAGAAATTGAGAAGGTCATTTGAAGTAGTTGCAAGTTTTTGAAAGTAGCAGAAGGACACCAATTTTAATGTTTTACTCTGAACAGATTCAATCATTTCTGTCAGGTAGGTGTTGTGAGAGGTCAAACTGTAGATGCGTGTTCAAGCAAGGGTTATTGGCCGATGCACATTCCTCTCCAGTGTCAAAGTCAATACTAAAATTTGACAGCTCACTATCAAGGTGTATTATAAAATGCGATGCAGCAGTGTGTTTTTATGCAGTTATAGAAAATCCCACAAGTCACATTTGCACATTGAATACATTATTAATAACGCTAACCGCATGCTTGGCTATTTACGACGTAACTTTTCTAATGCTCCGTGCGGTTTAAAATTACAGCTTTATAAAACACTAATACGGTCCATGCTAGAATATGCTACAGCCGTGTGGGACCCCAGCTATGATAACCTAATAACTTCCCTTGAACTTGTCCAGAAATAACTCCGTTCGTGTTATATTATCTAATTATAACAGAACTGCGAGCATACCAGCTATGAAAACTTCCCTTGCGCTCCCTTCTTTAACATCTCGTAGACAAATTTCTCGTTTAACACTGTTTCACAAGATGTATCACCACTCCTTACTGCATGACCAATTACTTCTTCGCCCACATCACATATCCCGCCGCATTGATCACCATCACAAAGTAGGTGTCCCTTCATGCAACACAAAAACTTTCTTCAATTCATACTTGCCTCGTACATCAAAGGAGTGGAACAGACTTCCCGGTGACATCGTCACTATAAATGAAAATAACTTGTTCCGTGGTGTATTAGCCAGCATTGTATGATTGTATAATTAGGCTTTTTTATTGTATTGTATAATCATGTTTTGAGATGTATTAGTATATACATGTATTAACTAAGATTGTATTATACGAGTTTTAGTTGTATGATCTAACTGTATTCACTGCTTTTTGTTCAATCTTGTTCAATTATCTTCTGTAACCCACCCCCCTCTGTAATGCCAATTGGCCCTGGGGGTTAAATAAATAAATAAATAAATAAATAAATTTAGAAGGAAACAAATAGGATGCACTGCCAAACCGGCAAAGATGACGGTAAAAGGAGATCTCGTGTTTTCGTTCCGCAACAGCAACGGTCGATTTTCCTGCGTCTTCTCTCAGGTCTTTTTCTTTTTGCCGCAGTATCGCATGGTTTTATCGCCATGGCCATGTGAAGCCATTGATGCTTGCTACACTTCTCCTATAGCGTAGAATCTTTCCAAAGTTTAAACAGGATCACAGGAAAATGTGAAGCTCCACAGAATAACAGCTTGTCCAGACTGTGTGTCCCTAACCTGAGCGTAATGTTTTGGCTAGAGTACTGGTCTTCATCAGTGCATCATGTGTTGCCCTCAAAGGAATTTTTGTGGAAGCATTGGGTGAACCAAAAGCCGCTAATAGCTTTAACACCTTCATTATCGACTTTTACGTGCCAAAAGCACAATACAATAACGAGGCACGCTGTAGTTCGAAACACCGCAACGTTCGCCATCTGGGTTTGTTTGGCTCATGCCTATGACTGTATTTGTATTTCACCCACGCAGGAAGGCTACCGCCACGGTCTCAAATTGAACCCGCAGCCTAATGCTTAGTTCTTGAAAGTGGCAGAAGCTAAGCCCCCATGATATGTATAAAGGCTTGTATTCATAAGGTCTTGCGCTAGAATAGCAGTTAAGAGAAAATTTTAAGGAGTCCTCATACTCGAAGTACCTTGAGGAGAAACGCCCGGCCTATGGCGAAAGGCACTTATGACTGAAAAGCTTTGTAAAATTAGACCTACGAGAAACAAGAAAAGATCGCTACCTGGGGTTCGAAGGGAGGCTGGAGTGTCCGCGCTTGTAATCCATCCCAGTCGAAGCCCTGGAACCACCTGCGAAAGAAAATATGGCGTTGCCCAATTTCATCGTAACGCTATTAATTCACAGTGATATACAATTGTCCCCATCCGCACTCCCTCTTATTGTTACTTCCAAAATGAAATTTTCAGATATGCTCCCCTCCGGGTTCCACTATATGATGACAAAATTAGCAGTCAAGATCTGATGGCGCACGAGTGCAGTTCTTGCGAAAGAGATGGTAAGTAGAAAAATATCGTGGATGCCATGCAATACTAATTTATTTTGGCCTGAACTCTGGTTTGAAAAGGACACCAGCTTTCTTGATCCTCCATTTTTCAGCACACAGCGCATGTACAAGTCGACCATCTGCAGTACACTTTCAGTTACAAACGCCTCGCTCGCCGTAGTCTCGTGGCACTCAGACACAGCAGTCCCTCGCATCAACAAAAAGTTATGATTACGACAGCAGCTGTACAAGGAGAATATTAACACTTCAAGTTACGATTAGGATGCAACAACTTGGATAATGTGATATGGTGTTGGCGAGGCACGACGATGTGGTGGCTTCATAATGACAAGGTTCCAGCACAAAAGCAATGACACAAACATGCGAGAGCGACGACATGGCGACACCGAAAAGACGTCAGCATGATGACGGCGTGACGCAAATGCATGATGGACATGAAATTGCGGTGCTGGTAAGGAAATTAGAAAACAAACGCGATAGGTTGCAGAATTTGGACGATGGGGTGAGAAAGTCAAAATTACAACCTCAGAATGAAGTTGATGATATCATAACAATGGTCTAATAGAACTCGTTGCTGGGCTAGTTGGCCCCGCCACGGTGGTCTAGTGGCTAAGGTAGTCGGCTGCTGATTCGAGGGTCGCGGGATCGAATCCCGGCCGCGGCGGCTGCATTTCGATGGAGGCGAAGTGTTGAGGCCCGTGTGCTGTGCGATGTCAGTGCAGGTTAAGGAACCACAGGTGGTCGAAATTTCCAGAGCCCTCCACTACGGCGTCTCTCATAATCAGAACTGGTTTTGGGACGTAAAACCTCACAAAACAAACAACAACTGGGCTAGTTGGTGAATACTAAAAGAAAGCAAAGCGGCGCAACACTGGACAAAGACGAGATAAGGGAACCTGCACAAGCGCACACTACGAACTGGTTTATTTTCGAAAGAACATACTATATACACTAAAGTGCGCACATGCACTGAAGGCAAAATCAAATGCGATACTGTAAAAAAAGCGAAGTCATTGCTGTGCAGGACAGTAGAAGTTACGCTTACACACCTACTTCCAGACGATTTGATAAAGTAAGCCCCGGCCAGTTGGCTTGCAACAACATCACGACTGCGCCTTAGGATATTGGAGGATGATAAAATAGGTGCACATGCACAAGACTTACAGTGAACCGGCAGGTGCGAACCATTGCCACTTTTTTTTATGGACAGCGCGTGCTCCTGTAAGCGCACGTTAATATATCTGCCAGTCTGGCCTATGTGTACATTACCGCCACTTAACGGAATCATGTACACGACCCCCACAGCGCACTTCCCAAAAGGATCCTCATGTTTTCTCTCGCAGCATCGTTTAGGAACACCATGTTGCGTTACACGCCTACAAATCCTTGATAATTTTCATGGCGCTGAAAAAAGCACGGGCACGTGAAATCTTGACGCAACATTCTTAAGGTTATGTGTCCCCTTATGCGAATAGGGGATAGCTACTGGTCTTATCTTTTCTTGACGCTCTAAATCGGGACTCTGTTTCTTACCTTTAACCTTCTTTAACAATGCCTCGACGGCGGAAGAAAGCACTACACTGGGAAATCCAGCTGATTAGAGGGGCGAAACTTGCTGATCAAAGCTTTTGTTCATAGGGGCTTACTATGAAGAAAAACTTTGATCAAATCAAATCAATCAAAAAATACACGGTTTTGATAAATGGAGTGATAATCGGGCGTTAACGCAAACAAAAGTGCGTTGCTACGTGCTACGAGAAGAAAAAACTTGTTAATGTGCATAAGCATGTGTGTAAGTCATTGAGGTATACCAGCAGTTTTCTAAATTGCAGGTACTTGGATAATATTCTGCGCAGCAATACCACTTGCTCTCCGAGGAAAACTTTCATTTCTGCTGCACAAGCACGTGCGTTGCGTAGCCTCATGGCGAAACCTATAACGATCCACTATAATGTAAAGTACCCGGACAAATTGTGCTGTACCGGAGCAAAGTTCGAATATATTGATGTATATTTTGCACCGCACGATGAGTAAGGAACGGTTGTAGACAACCAGAGCGAGTTGGGAAGGAAGCAGTAGAATGTAGTTCTAGTACACACCAGAATTGTCACTTCCATTCTTTACTGTAGTGGCCACATGTCACTGCTTTGAAAGAATAACGAAATTAAACGTTTCTAACCGTTACTTGAACCATACACTAAACAGTGAATTACGAGCAGGAACTTTTTTCAATGTGATCCTCAATAGGAATCTAATTTGCAACCTTTGTAAGTACAATGTCATAGACGAAAACGAACCAGCGGACGACGCTCGACAGCTGGGCCGCTGAGGCAATGAGTTAACGCAGTAGCTGCAAGAGCCTAGTATTCTGTCATCAGAACTATGCAGAGGGAATAGGCAGCCTTTTTGTTTATTTGGTTTATCTTGCTGATATGTGGCGAGTCAAGTCAAACTTCTAAACACCTAGCAGAATTGCTAAAAAGCATTGTCACATGAATTTTCGTAAGGGCAGACGCATACAAACATACCTTTTCTGCTCAATATCACTAGTTGACAGAGGAATACAGCAAACCGGGCTGTTCCATGCATATTTCCGCTTTTAAAGGCGTACCCCATATTTTAACTTTCTTTCAAGCGGCCCGTCTATCTCTGATAACACAGTACCCATCAAAAGCTACAAAACATAAATAACAGTTGAAAACTTGCGACTAAACACACCGACTTAATTCCCGTTTCTCTTATGCCAATTTAGCATCTCGGCTTCCCAGCCAAACATGTGCTTGTATATAAGCACTCATAAGCACGTCCCTACAACATCAAATTAGAATCTCGTTATGCTTGATATTCTAATACCCTCTATAGACTGTTAAAAAAAACTGCCGAAAAGAAGTATTATGAAGGCAAGATAACGCGCGCTGGGAACAACTCTACAGAACAATGGCAAATTATTAATTCCTTCTTAAACAAGAGCACGTCTGAATTATCTATTACTGAGCTCCAAACGGCTCACTGGGTCTTTGATCAGCCAATCGACATTGCGAATGAATCCAATTCATTTTTTTGCAGTCAAGCTTTTAGCCCGCCCCTAACTCTAAATCAATCTCGGTTCCGCTCTTCACAATCATTTTACCTTTTTCCAACAGACCCTAATGAAATAATCAGCATCAATAGTAAACTTAAAGTCACTACTGCTGGACAAGACGGCATTCACTCGACCAACATTAAGTCAATTGCCCATCATATTGCCGTCCCTCTATCCCATGTTATCAATCTAATTTTCAGGACCAGATCATTTACATTACAATTAAAGAAGGCCAAAATTATTCCAGTATTCAAGAAAGGCAACAGAACATGCATCCTAATTATCTCCCTATAACTATTCTATCAGCTTTTAGCAAAATAATAGAGAAGTGTATTGAGAAATGTATAACTATTTGATTATCTAAACTTTCTATTTTAACTTCTCAACAGTTCGGCTTCCGACCAGCTTTTTATTACAAATCTTGCTTTGCTAACTTTCAGTGACAACATTAAAGAAGATATTAATTCTGGTGAATTTCCTGGAGCATTGTTCATTGATTTGATCAAAGCTTTTGACTCTGTTAATCACAGCATCCTGGAAATCAAACTCGAATATCTTGGTATTGTTGGACCTGCACTAGCACTAATTAAAAGTTACCTTTCCAAGCATCAACAGGCTGTTTATGTCGTTCCACATTATCGAACTTTTTTACTACTAATCAAGGCGTTCCTCAAGGGTCCACTATTGGCCCCCTTTTATTTTTCATTGATATGAATGACCTTCCTCAAACATTTACTAACTTCGAACCTTTTCTTTACGCAGATGACACTACCATACTTGCCACTGATAAATCCATTCACTCTTTGATGCTTAAATTACAGGATCTAAATAGCATTTTAACCTGGTGGAGCTGCAGTTCCCTCAGTAATAACCCTACAAAAACTAAGTTCATGATTTTGCACTCAAATAATAAAGTCCTTCTATCCCAAGTCATGATCAAACTAAACAACATGCTCATTACGCCTGATGATGAATGCTCTTTTTTAGGAGTTGTTCTTGACACCAACCTAAAATATTCTAACCAAGTCACGCACTTAAAAAAAAACTAGCATACGGTATTAGAATTTTAATCAGTGCATGTAACTATTTTAACACCTCGACCTTAATGAATTTATATTATTCTTTCATTCATTAATTATTGTATCACTACACAGGGAAATACATACGTAACCCGTCTATCTCCCAGTGAGAATATTCAGAATCAAGCCATTAGAATAAAAACTTGCAGTTCGTATCGCAGTAGCGCTTCATCATTACTTTATAACTTCAATATAGTTCCTATTGCTAGTTGATTTAAATATCATCTCACCATCACTCTATTCAAGACATTGATTTATCTTGCACCATCAAGTGTATTTTGCCATGATGCTCTTAGTAACTATCACCCAACAGATTTGCTTCAAATGGAAATTTTTTACTACCTGCTATTTCTACTAATTACGTTCGTCATAATAGGTATTTTTGTTTTATTCATATGGAATTCTTTACCATCCAACATCAAACAATGTTCCGCAGTCAGTCTTCAAAAAAAAACAATTGTCTTCTTATTTTCTTAATTAGTACATGCATACTTTTCATGATACATTTTCCTTTATCAATTTTGTTTACGCATAACCGTCTTATTGTTGTACCGTCTAATCACATGTTTTCTTGTTATGCTGCTGTCACGGCCAATTATGTTATTTTTTTCTTTGCATTTTCGGACAGGAGGTCCCCCTGCAGCCTAGTGCTTTCGGACCTCCTTCAGTATATATATCCTGTATGATATTCTATTTTTGTATTATTATTTGAAATAAACTTGAAACTTCAAAGGATTGATAGTAAACGAATTGGCAGAAACTGTGGCTCATGCTTCCAAAAAATCCACAGCTGCAGGCTGTTTTGGCTGTAGATTACCACACTATTGAATGCCTCACATTGGGCTTTCCTTATCATCAGTGCGTAGTAGTGGGCTCAGGCCAAGAGTGGGTCCAGCGCAAGACAAGAAGTGCCCGCCAAAATGTCCGTGCAAAAGCGAAAGTGTGCACGCACAGCTTTCTGCAAACCCCGCGGAGTCAGCCGGACGTTAGGCGAGTTATAAAGCACTTCGCTGTGGAAAAAAGGTTTGTACTATCGTGCGGGCCTCACTTGTGTTTCTTGATGTCCATAATGCCGCCCTTTTGATAGCCGAGCCGTTCGGACGGGTTCTCGCGGCATAGCCGCTTGATGAGTGACACGGCATTGCGCGACATCGTGCGTGGAAAGTCGAGCATGTCGATCCCGCGCAGGATTATGTTGTAGGTCTTCATCGGGTCGTCGGCGGCAAATGGCGGCGCGCCGGCGAGTAGCTCGAACATCAGCACGCCCACTGACCAGAAGTCCACCGCACGGTCGTGACCCTTGTTGAGTACAACCTCTGGCGCCACGTACTCGGGTGTGCCACAGAAGGTCCACGTCTTTTGGCCGGCTGGGACACGCTTCGAGAAGCCAAAGTCCACCTGCATATGAGTATACGGTTAAGTTTTCCAGGTCATTGACTTACAAATGTGTAATTAGAGCCGGAACGTGCTGGCTAAAGATTCGCCCACATCCTGGGGTGCCCATTAAGGAAAGCAAGGTAGACAACAACGACACAAGGCAATCGTGCAGCGTGAATACGAGAATCGCAGGCGCTTTGAAATGTATTTTAAGTATGCATGCGTACAAACTACCGTCACTGCGAGGGGCCTTCCTGCGACAATTTCATAGCCCGACTCCACTAAGTTGACTGCAAAACTGAATCTGTTGGGCGAAGTGGTACTTCACTATCACTGCTAATAGTATACATAGAAGCGCCCACAGCTAAAGTGAACTATATACCATACCAATACGACAGTATGTATACATTTTGGTGCGTTTTACAAAACAAATGTAGACCTCTGACCACCTTTTTTCGGCTCATTGTTCACCTACAGGGCTGTGCACATCTTGCCTAGCTTTCTTCGAGCCGTAAAGAGAACTGTATTACCACATCTATTTCCTGTGCAAAACAATCAACTGAAGCTATTCCTACGACTCTTCTTCAAGGTTTTTGTGCTTTCTGCAACAATGTCCAGCCCTCACGAAATGGTCTTTAGGCATTGAGCGACAGTGGCGACTGCGAATTAAGGATAGCCTATTTCTAACAGACATTCACCTCTGCATTCAAACTGGCGCTTCTTTTGTGACCGGAGGCTTAAGGCACCGAAAGACGATTCTGTTTCTGACAACTCTAGAATGGTTGAATCATATTTTTTGCAATGTATTTGAACATCGCGATGAATATTCCTAGCACACGTTATCCTGCTGGAATGCAAAGCTGACGTCTAGACACTGCATTACGCCACTCTGAGGTGATTCTTCAGTGGACATCAACACTCCTTCATTAGGTTTAAACTGTTCGCTTGCTGAGGCAACAACGAATTAAAGTTCACACCTACTACAAAAATCAAGTGATCATCCGCTCACTGAAATGACTCAATGCCACAATCACCTCCAGTATAAATTAACCAACTGCGGACCATCATCAGGTATAGACCACTAGGAATAAGGACTACCTTCAAAACAACGCAAATTCCTAATTTCTGCCAAATGAAGCTCCGTTTCCGCCCAGACAGCTTTGAGTTTAGGTGCATCGAATAATTTCCAGAAAAGCACCTGCAGGAACACCTCATTCTTCTATAAAATCTAGATTTTTGACGTTTTTCATTTCATAAATACGATGGGATACTGAGAGACACCGTAGTGCACGGCTCAGGAATATTTCGACCACCTATAGGGTTCTTTAATGTGCACTGACATCGCGCAGTACACGGGTATCAACATTTTGCCTATGTACATAGAAAAGCAGCAGCTGCGGCCGGGATCGATCCCGCGACTCTTCGGATCAGCAACTGAGTGCCACAGCCACTACACCACCGTGGCAGGGCTTCTATAAAAACCGACTTCTGCACTTGTGAAAATACATTCTTTTTGAAGTCTAAAAAGAGGTTATGCGGGGAGGAGTAATACACGCCTTCAATAGTCGTACTTTCAGTTTCTGCTGTGCACTTGTCTTCTTGTGTGTGTGTGTGTGTGTGTGTTTGTGTGTGTGTGTGTGTGTGCACACGCCTTGCTCTATTTAAATGTCCTTCTAAAACTGCGCATGCCTGAGTTGTCTCATCCCATCTATATGCTAATGATCCCGGTTCAGCTAAAGCACTGTTGAAAGTTATTCCTTGCGCGTATCGCCACCTATTCGTGGTACCGTCTTATCGCATCTCTCCGCGTAATACTCTAAGAATATGACTAACCCTTTCTTCTTGGCAACTAAGCCCATGTTGGCGGCCTGAGTGGCCACCTGAAATTACGCTGTGGATTTCACCTTTAAGAGTGAACAGTGCGTAAAAAGCAAATTTTTGTCATCACCGTTCGACGCTGCAGACTGACCTAGGGTATAGCAGTTTTCCAAATAATATAGACGCTCTTGTCCCTGATTCCCAAGCTGTCTCCACAATTACATAGTACCGAATTAGGAAAGAGAGCAATGAGTGGACTTCAAATGATTATGAATGGCATCTGTCAGCCTGAAAAATAAATTTTTTGGTGAACCTACAGTTTTTCTTTTTTGTGGCATTTTATATTTCAGAGCATTTGACCATGTGTAAACGCGAAAGATAGCATTTCTCTATTTCTTGTTATGACGTTAGGAAATAGTTCGTGCACATCTCACGCACTGCGCAATGAACAGATATCTATGTGTAAGAGGGATAAATCTTGGAAGCTCTTTTGAAGCAATCGTTCTGAAAATAAACAAATGTTATGCCCGTGTCAGAGAAGATATCCGCTTAATAGAGCGAAAATTAATGTGAGCTAACTTGGATGGTAAAATCAAACAAGGCCACCATGCCCGATCCGGTTCGATGGTATTCCTAATACTAAAGGAAAACATATATGGATAAGAATAAAAGAGTTCGGCAACAGTTTTTGAACAAGGAAAACGGCGCCGATCAGTAGTGGAGGGTCCTCTGAACATGTTACCCAATTATTATTACAGTGAACGCACCAGCGAATTGGCAATATCGTTTTAAACATAGCAGTAAAGCACACGCTCTTCATTTAACAACTGACGTCTATGGGGGCTAAGTCGCTTGAAGCAGAAATAGCATCGGCTGAATCCACGAAACCAGGAAATGAAGCATAGAACATTACTCACCTGTTATAATTTATTTGCTAGCTTTTGTGTAACTTTCTTGAAGGATGCGTATATTTGTCCTAAAGAGCAACGACAAACGTCAAGCAACATGGTCGGTGCGCCTACCACGTCATTTGTTGAATAAAGAGCACGCGCTTTACACATGTGTTTGAAATCAAATTGTGAATTTTCTGGTGCATGCGGCGTAGTATTTGGCGGACATATTCAGAGAAGCTGCCAGGATTGATAAGGACCGCTTTCTTCCATAGTTAAAAAGTATTGCAGGAACTCTTTCAGGAAATCGCATTAAATGTATCTCATCCCTACAATCGCGGTGTCACCAGGAGTTGCCAGCTACTCCAGGGTACGGACCAAAAAGAATGAGCTATTTTGCATTATGCCTCCTGCTCAATGTAGCTGCTGTTGCCTGGAATAAAAGTCGCCTTCAGCAACATAAAGGTCATAACTACTCACACACCGTGCCTTGTCCTCGCAAGCCTTCTGATGTCCTTCGTCCAGTACATCTAATTTATATATGATCAGGGGCAGAGGCAGCGATGTAAAAGGCGCGACCTTGATTACACGACGACTAATCTCTTGTTACAGTAACGAACATATGTGTGCCTATTTATCGCGCGTATTCGACGCTGAGTGGGAATGCTTTGTTTCAATTCTCTTGAGCTGAAAAGCTGTTATGCATGTGCCGGCCTGATTCGGCCAGTGGTTTCAACCGAGTTGCGGCTGACCTCTCTTCGGGGGCAGCGGGACACCCAGGCGATATATAATTCACTTGCTTTAATTATTGTTTTTTCTCTCTGATATCTTCTCTGTGGGATCTGATTTGGCAGCTTTGTTTTATTGCCTCTTGTCTTACTCCAACGCGCGCCCATGCGAAGACGCAAGTACCACTCCGTGACGGGAATGTCCGGCAGCTGCTATTGTCAAGTTCTCTTTACCCTGGTTGCTGTTCAAATATGCACAGGATCTGTACGAGAGTCATGCCTTTCACCGCCGTCAGTACCATGTTTTCCTTCCTCAGAGTGAGGTAGTCTCTGCACGTTTTAGCATGTCATCGTCCCAACGTACATGCATCGCCCTTTCCCTTGCGTCATTGCATTTTCCTGGCCGCTTCGTTTAGGCACAGGAATGTTTATTTTAGGCTTTCTACTTTTTATAATTTTTTGCTTCAGTAAAATTTGTGGAACTCAAGCCTGTACAGTAACTCCTGAAGTCTGAGTGCCTCTGTAGCTTGCCATTATATTTTTCTTAAGTTTCAATGTCTAGAACTTACACTTAGGGATGAAGTCTGTTTATCAGCACTTGCACATATCGCCATGGCACTGACATGAAGCAGATCACCCCATTGTCTAGAAGTAGCTTTTTCCAAAAATAGACTGCAAAAAGGCCCATGCACATTACTGGGCATGAGAGGAAGTGGGAATTCACTGATTGGAGCTGTCTAGCAACATCAAATAATAGCTTTCTGTAGCATAAAGTCATTTTAAAAACTTGCATTTTAATGTTTTGTTCCCTAGAGTAGTAGATGTATAGAGATTTGCGATCTCAATATTAATGTGAATTTCAATGGCCCTGTCCAACTAGGTTTTCTTAAGGACCTTACTGTGCTGTACCTGACAGCTGTGTGAAATGGACCCCTCGGCCCATTACAAGCGCAAGCATTCCATCTGTGAAGTTGCAAGTTGTAGTTTTCTTGTGTGTGTGTGTGTGTGTGTGCGTGCGTGCGTGCGTGTGGCTTGCTTCAATATCATAGCTTAATGCATGTCATGCAGCATAAAATAGTTAAGTACACATGGCGTAAACATTGAAGGGTTCTTTAGCAGTGTTTTATGTTGGTCTAGTTGGTGTTCAGACGTGGAAATCATCTGGAAACTCCACAAAAGATAACACATAGGAAAAGAGAGAGGGAGCCACCGGCGTAAACAGCTGGTTTTAGTGAAGACAAGTTACGTTGCGTATACGTATGTCTCCACAAGCTGCGCAGGCATACCGAAGTGAAGAGCCTTGGGCCTATGCACAGGAAGTCCCCCAGCCGACCATGCGCGGTATAAATTTCCCTTCAGCGTCCTATCATGCAAGTGATGTGCTCCTTATACAATTATCACCCGATTTTTTGATAGAATATGCTTCTAACTGACGAGTAGCTTTTCGCTTGCTCCTGCCCAGGATTTTCGTGCTCCGAAGTCGTGGTTCACGCATGTTGCAAGCTTTACAGTGGTCAGCAAGATATGTGCTCACTCTCTTCGCTACATTATTCGCATGCTCCCTGAGTCGTACGCTGATGCATGTTGTTGTTTTGTGGGGTTTAACGTCTCAAAACTAGCTTTCATTATGAAAGACGCCATAGTGGAGGGCTCCACAAATTTCGACCACCTGGGGTTCTTTAACGTGCACTGACATCGCACAGCACACGAGCCTCAACATTTCGCCTCCATCGAAATGCAGCCGCCACAGCTGGGATTCGATCCCGCGACCCTCGGATCAGCGGCCGAGTACCATAGCCACTACTAGACCACCGTGGCAGGGCGTACGTTGATGCAGTGTCCCATTTGGCCAATGTATACTTTCCAGCAGGAGAGCCTCGTACACGACTATTTTGGCACACTTAACGAAACGTTCTTCATGGTTCTTCCCACAGCCCACATTTCGTCAGCACATGTTTTGCGAGGGCTCAACTGAGCATGTTTATTGGGGGCTGAGAAGACCACGGCACGTTAAGCCGAGCGGCAACCTTTTCAGGCTATGCGTGATCTTCACTACGTTGGGTGCTAATACCGGCTTCTGGTAGAACACCGGAGACATGGCCGTGTCCTTGGAGGCACCGAGCTTCATCTTCTTTAAGAGTGTTTCCGTCACAGAAGCAACAACCAACCCAGGGTAGCCAGCTGAAAAGCCCGTTTCAACCTGCAACTGCAGAGGTCTTTTTCAGCTGGCTACCTTGTGTAGCCAGCCAGAAATCCTGGGCAGGAGCAAGTAAATAATTCGCTCTTCAGTTGTTAGAGGTATATTTCATCAAAAAAAGCGAGTTATAATTGTACAAGCGGCACACCACTTGCATTGTAGAACGCTAAAGCAAAATTTCTATCGTGCATGGCCGGCTAAATTCCTGTGCATAGGGCCAAGCTTCTTCGCTTTGGTACGCATGCACACCTCGTGCAGACATACATATATGCACGTCGCTTGTATTCGATAAAGTCAGTTGTTACTTTACGCCAGTGGTGTCCTGTCCATTTTTTCGTGTGTCGTCCTTTTGCACAGTTTCCTAATGATTTCCACATTTGAAGGATTTATTTGCGATATCAGTGCACCGATATACATATCCTCCACTGCGTATTGAACACGATATACATTTAGATAGTGCCACATCTCGTCATGTATGCTATCTCTATAGTGTCAAGTATTTATTCTATACACAAGAGTTCCTACACTTTTTCAAATAATGATTTATTTAGAGTGCTGATACAAGTGTCACAGTTGATAGCTTTGTTTCGTCCTTTAATAATGAGCCTGCTTAATGCATATACTCTATGACCGGCGATTATTGTTTCATTAAAAAATCAGGTACTGTATTTCTTGCATCAAAGTCCAAGAAACAGTTGGGCTGAGCTTGGATTGCTTTTCTGCTCTTCACTGAGGAATGCCTAAGAGACAAAGCAACATGTTTTTGTGCAGAGGAGGAAGTGAGAGCGTTTTAGTATTGGTGTGATGCACTTGGATGAATCTATGAGAAACCGAATATACGCATCCACTTGATATTCTTGCTCTGTCTGATTTTTTTTATGTTAGGTAGACAATAAGACAGTGTGGAATTAAAAGTGTTGCCATGCAGCACGCCATAAATTATGATATAAAGCTTTTGGCGCCTGTGTCCGATTTTTGTGGCCATATTCATGCAAACTAAAAATATGTAACGAGAATTTCTGGTCACTTCAATTAGCTTAGCTATGAGGATACTTCCATTGGTCATTTTGCACTGTATACAAAAGAAAAAAAGTGTTTAAAGTTCCAAACATTACCCAAATCATAAATGTTTTTTTTTAACTTTGATGCAGCTTGGTACATTCACAAAACAAATAAATGTGTCAATAAAAAAAATGATGTCCAAGCAACATTTATGCCGAAGGTTGTCTTCCCATAAGAAATGTAAGAGAAGAAAGAAATAAGACAAGATTTTCTAAAACAGCTCATTCTAAAAAACATGTCTCCACTCCCAATCTTAAAATATAAGCCCATGTATATCGTATCAAAACATGGTAATGATATAACGTGTCATTGTTTGCTTTGTTCACAAAATATGAGCCCAAGTGCCCCGTAGTCAGGATAATGGCTTGAATGCCTTTGCGCTTTGTGTTGCTAACCTGTGTTTGTCTAGGTGTCTTTTTCAGATTTTTTTAATCAATGCTTATCAGAAGTTTTCATTTTCTTTGAAAGGGCCTTATTTTATGAGCTTTCATTTGTTTATCTATCTTTTCTTTTGTGTTTCTCATGGGAAGCAATCTTTCAGAGAAATGTTGCTAGGACAGCCTTCTATATTTGACATGTTCTTGTTTCTGCGTGAAATTGATTTGCCAATATGCAATGAAATTTAAAAGCTTTTCTGATATAGGCTATGTTCTAAATTCCAAATTTTTCAGTTGGCAGTAAAAAATGCGTGCAACTTACACCTAAGCATATTAAAGTGCAGATGTTCTCGACACAGTGTTTTTTTTTTTCACTTCGAACACAGCATTGAAATGGGAAAGTACTGGAGGCAGCCATGCCATGCATAGCTACATGTATGTCCCCAAACCACACATCTGTTATCAAGAAAGCAGTTTGGATTGCTTTCTGCGGTAGAAATCTTTGCTACAAGCTTAAGGTAGCATTTATTGATTCGTGTATACATATCACTAAGTGGCGGGAGCATGTTATTCTAAACCTAGCTCAGCGTGTATGTATGCTTCAGTTTCTCAAGTATTCATGTTGAAATTTACCATCACATTGCCTGTGCTACTCTATTGTCCGGTGTCAAGTGACTATGCCTAAGGCCTTCACTATCCTGCATGCTATGTAGTTTGCCCTGTCTTCAGTGTACCAAGTACTCAACTGCTCTACAAATGTACCAAGTGCTCAACTATGTCACCTATTTCAGCCAAATGGTCAGCCACATCGTCAGTGCTCCAAGTGTTTGACCACGTCTCCTCCATGCCAAGTGCCCCCTCGCATCGCCCTTGTACATGTGGTGCATTGAACACTGTGTATTGGTGCATTAAACTTTGCTCAAATTCATCTTATGACTGTGCTGCTAAGTACTCTACTATATCAAGCACACCGTGATGACACCCAAACTTTTGTGTATTTCTTCTCACATTTAGAACATTTCACATACACTCTCATTTCCGACACTTTTCACTAGTTTTAGTTGATTGCATGATAATAGTTTTCACATCATATCACTTTTACTATGGCCATTCTGTTCAGTTAATTTTGTGGCAATATCTCAAGTTGCGCATCCCGAGTTTGTGTCAGAGCAGTGCCATCTGACTTTCATATATGTGGTGTGTATTTTGTTCATTTTTCCTCTAAGGTATTATTTCCTTTTATGTTGAACATTACCTCAAAGGACGGATGTACTGTTCTGGGCCACATGCATGAGAAATTATATGATTTTATTCTTTATTTTAAAACCATTTCACCCTCATTTCACTCTTGTGTATCATGTAAGCTCATTTATAAAGTTTTGCTGAGAAGCCAAGTTTCAAGGCTTACGTAATTTCTACATCAGGTGAAATGCATACTTCACTGTTACTGCGCCAAGGAGGCACTGAAATAGTTTAGTGTACATTTCATCTAATGTGTAATACTACGCGTGAATATTCCGTGAATGTTACAAGAGTTTCACTTGAAGTGTTATCTTAACGCTTAGCTTAATGTTATGCATATATTGTAAAAACGTTTTGTGAATGTTTAGTTCTAGCATTATTCTAACGTGTTATGTATACATTGTAAAAACATTTCATGAATGCCCACTTTACGTTGTGCGAAATGTTATAAAAATGTTTCTTTGGAATGTTGGAACTACATTAAAAAGTACATAAAAAGTACTATGCTAACGTTCAAGCTGAACAAAACCATAACGTTATTATAATGTATTTGTGCTACTTGGGCTTCTTATGCTATCCGATGTATCTGCAAGTCCACTGAATAGCCACACTGCTACATGATAGTCATAATGTGAAGGGCAATATATAGGGCAAGAAAGAAAGAAAGAAATAAGGAAATAAAATAGGAAGAAAGGTCTCGCGTTAGGCAGAAAAAGGGGACTCATGCTTGTCCTCAACCCACTATCGAAATTCTTGCCCTCAGCCGAATGCTACATGATAATCATATTGATAATGATAGTGCTACATGATAGCGACAGTGAACTTAACACCCTTCACCTATCTCAGTTGTTTAGCGATTATTCACGACGTTAATTTACTCAGGCTCCTTCAATAAGCTGAAATCATAGCACTGAATTCACAAGGACAAGGGGGACGTCCTTGTCAATTTGGAGCGATGTCAATTTGGAGCATCTTATGGAACAAATGGACTAGCCCAAAAATCTCTCCTCCTGAAGCAGCTCAATCTTTTTCACTTTCTTTGGTTATTTTATCTATATTGATTATATTACATTTACCGTGGGCCCATTATTTAGAACCTGCAAATAATTTTGATTGCTGGTATCTGTGTGTCAGTATTTATGTGTTGTCACTATTTTGTAACCATTGTTATTTAGATGCAATGTAATATTTTACAGTTACGATGCAGGCAAGATCTCAAGCTATTTCTTAATTTGACACCTTTATATGTGTACTTCGATATGGAAAGCACTTTTTTTTTCAATGTATAAGGAAGACTAATTGATTTATGTACTTCCTACTTATCAGGGGCTTCGTTTTTATTTATTTGTTGAGTGACTGGTCTGTTTAACGATATATTCATTGACTTTACATAGTTGTGATGCATGTACAGGTCCGCCCCTAACGCAACGACATAGAAATATGGTAGATCGTCATTTCAGTTTGTGGTTCTTGCCGAGCTGTACTCGTGTTCACAACTTCCCGTGCCAGCTTACCAGCTTTGCGTATCCTGTTGAGTCCAACACCATGTTTTCCGGCTTGAGGTCCCGGTAGACGATGTTTTTGTCATGAAGATACTGCAGTGCTTCGAGCACGCAACCCGTGTAAAATCTTGTGGTGTTTTCGTCAAATGCTCCCCTGTGCGAAACAAAGAAAACGTCGTCTGAAGCAGAGAGGCAACGGTAGTTCAGGTACCAAGATTACACTGCTTATGCATGAAGCAAGAATGAAATGGATCAATAAGGCCGGAAATGATATCGTATGTTAATTTTAGCCACAGAACAATGTTCTTATCGTGACTGCTTCATTGTCGAAACGCGCTTCATCGTGAGTCGTAGAGACAAGAATTCTTGGCCGTGAAGACGCTACCGTAGCCGCAATGTATGTTTTGTGAGTCACTGTAACATGACACGCACATATTGCCCCTCGATGAATGTACATACGCGAGATCAAAAATGCGTGTACAATTCCGAAAAATTCCTCGCTGCACGAGTTTCAAGTCTTCTTCGTAGCTTGCAGAGACGTGTACCTTTACTTCGAGGCTGCGAAAATAAGGATAGATGCACTTGCTTCTACTTTTCACTTGACTTCTCTATGAGCTAGCAGCAGCGACTAGAACTTCATTACAGTCATTCACAAACGAACTATTATCAGTCGTTTAGAAGAACCTCTTTTCGCGAAAACAATCAGTCATACAGAACAACGTTTATCTGCGTCCCATTCTAATACGCAAGTTCTGCGCGGCGCTAGTAACTGCACTGTTCCCTTAGTAATTACACAAAACAACGTGCCAGGATAGGTGTATAATCGCAAAAGCGAACGTTATCATTCGGTTTGGTTAAAAAGTGTACCCTGTAGCAGACAGCCACTGGCGCTTTCTTCTTTGCACAACACCGAGTGGAGATGTCGCCACTCTGAAAGAATCACTGCTAGCACGAACGTGTTATTGTTTCCTTGTTAAGGTGATATCGACAGTAGGAATAGTGCCACACGACTTGCAGGCACTGAAATAGCTCAGAAAAGGCTTATGGCAAATGAGTTCTGTGGAAACCCGCAAGGTGGAGTAACGTTTACGAAAGGGAAAATTAGCATCCACTCGTTTTTTAGCGCAAGGCTACAAGGAAATCCATACGGATTTCTCAGAAGCGCTTACTTTGGCTTAGAAACTGTTTATATAAATAATTTCCTACTAATTACAGCCTGCGTTGGGTAGGGACATGTTTGCACGGACGGCACGATATGCTGCTGAGAACGATTTCACCTTAGCAGTATTATTTGGAGATGTCCCTGTGAATAATAGGGCAGATCCTTTCCGTCCCCTGCCGAAAGACCCTTGTCCTTATGTAGAAACTGCCTATATAGCCATAGACGCCGGTGCCTCATGAGTTTGAGTAACACATGGAAATCTGGAAGTCTATTGCAAATACATGGCATTGGAACATGCAAGCACTAATCAGGGTGGGCGATTGGGCTATAGTTGCTGATTCATGGTCAAGGTATACTGCACGCAGGAAAATACGAAGAACAAAAAAAGGACGCAGACAACCGAAAACTATCAACTGAGGATTTACTGCTGAGGCGCCATTACATACACGTGGATAACAAAGTGCGAAATTAAAAAAAGATGTGTCAATGGCAATAAACACAAAATCATGATCGTTGAGTGCACACTGGTGGCTTTCGTGCCTGGTGCTTGCAGGGATTGAAATGTCTATTTGTTAGCATACACCAAATCTTTCATAAAATGTGTCCAGAAATGTTATACATACAGAAGCGCAGATATTTAAGCACACATTGCGGTATTGCTTTGTTCATGGCAGCGCACGCACTGTTCAAATGCGAGAAGTGCAAATTTGAACCGTATAATTAAGGAAGTTACACCAAGTAACATTCAGGCGAGGCGATCGTCGCAATAAAACCTTTCGAAGGATGAAAGTTATTTATGCAGAAAATCCATGCCGGTAACAATACATAATTTCCAAAATCCCGAAGCTGCTGATTTGTACAGATCAACAAAATCCGATTAAGTTATCTCAATAAGCGAAAACTGAATAAACAAGCGTAGTAGCCGTGATTTTCGGTCGTGCTCTGTGCGATATTGGTATTTACTGTAGCACAGCCGAGCAAAGGTCTAGCGTTCTTATCAAGACGTGGTCTTCCTCGTTTGATTGGTGTGACCGATCATGCTTACCAAAACAGCCCCTTGTAAACAATCGCTCATAGTCGTTCGGTGACCGAAGAGAAACTGCCTCACAATGGACAGTGCTAAGGCACTGGCAACCGTGCTCGTTGTCCACATAGTTCGGTCGCCTGAGTGAAATTAACCTGACTGCAATGATCTGTATGAACTGGCAGCATCGCCCTTTTTGCAAAATATTGCAATGGGCCCACATTACGTGTAAAAAACAAATGACAGATTTCGCTAATTATGGGAATCAATGTCGTGTGAAGCAGGAAGCTAGGAAATTGCCTGCGCCGGGATGTTTGGTATTACGCTAAGCGTTATGAGTGGCACTGATGTCTTTATGCAGGTGTAGTATTTGGGTAGGTAATGTGGGATACCACGATCGTCGACAGCACTGTGGTGCACAATGATGCAATGAGGTGCCTGTGCACATTATTTTAAAGACATCTTTTTTGCGAAGGAAAATGCACGGCACTGTGCGCGGATGTACGTACTACAGACATTATTCGCTGGAGTATTGCTACGGGGTCAGGCAAAGCTGGAAAATACCTTGTAGTAAAATATATGTATTGGTTATCGCAATGCCAGATAGGAAAAGTAAGCCCACACAACCCACCGCAAGCAAACAGCCTGCTGAGGACGAGGATGGGGCGTGCTTACTTGGCACTGCAGTGACCCGTGTTCAATTCCTGCTCCCTACAGCGTGGTAGGTTGCCTGGGGTCGTTACCCCCCATATAGTTTCCTACAAATATACCAGAGACAACTCTGGTGCTGCAATCGTTCGGCTGCATGGGAATGATGGGTAGTACACGGACTTGTCCGTGTTCGTGCTTGGGGCTTCGAATGTTCTGGGGAATTTGTTCTTGCTGTTTTGTGGCTCCAGTGACGCGAGTGACATTACTACCCTTCTTCGTTACGCGATGACGGCAGCTTTTCTAGTGCACGCTTTACTGCTAGACAGCATGAGAGTGTCACATTTACGAACGCCGTTTGCAACGACAAGGTTTCATGCAGCGTGTTTCGGTCTTGTGTTTGTTGGTGGCCACATATATTTTTTACAGTGGTGTTTACTTCAGTAACATGTACACCGCGTGTCGCAAACCTTATCGATGCATTTTTGTTGTTGTTCTTTTCTTTTGTATCAGATGTGACAGAAAATCTATGTGTAGGGCCACTTTCATGGCTAATACAAATTCCTTGTAGTAAAGCTCTTCGTATAGAGTAGATATATTGGTACCACAGCATTTAAGTTGCGCTATCTGATCAGTTTAACATCCCCAAAACGCGCCACGCTGTGCACAGTTACCGCGCCTCGCAGATGCTGAATGGGCGACAGGCTGACACACCCGCAGACGACTCTCAAACAGTCAGCTTAGATCAAGGCTCACACGCAGTTTCCGACGCAGTTTCATGACACGGCTGTTCGATTGTGCGTAACATTCTTATACAAAACCAACACCCAAACGCTAGGCGATATTGCGCTTCTGTTATGGCCTTCTGCAGCGGCTTGACCCGTCAGGTTTGTAAAAGTGCGGTGAAGCACTTATTCTACACCTAAACAAGTGAAAGATTGCCCGTCTGTTATATTTCGTAGACGAGCACCTACCTTTTACGTACTTGAAAGCATTAGCACGCCAATTACTAAAGAAAATATATCTATTTCAAGTTCCAACACGATAACATCTGGTTCTTAAACCTTTATAGACGCTCCAAATCCAAGTACAAAGTAGAGGAGGCAACATTGCCATAATCGCATCCTATTGCCAAGTTTCTCATCGTTAGGCATTTTTATGACGGCGAAAAAGCAACAAGTGCGCTTGCGTATGAACATATTATTGCAAACTCTTTCATTTACAAGGCCATATTTTGTCATAAGCGACCCATTTGTTAAACTCTCAAAGCCGTATGAAGCGAGAACAACGAAGGCTAGGTAAATCCACGTAATCCCCATCATTCCATGCTGGGTAAAACCCCTTGTTTGGAACTGCCATAGACACTAGCGCCACATTTGCTCCTAGTACATCTTGTAGGAAACTACGATTACACCATGTTTTTCTGTGTCTGTTTGATCGTTACATATGCATTTAAGGGCGCCGAGTAAGGCGAATGTTGAAAAAAAATTCTCAGTTTTTTTCGTCAATTTGGAATGTTTCACACATTATGCAAATTTACACATGGAAACAAGTCTTAGAAAGCTTTATTTCTGGCTGAAAAGGTTTTTCAGGAGGGGAGTCGTCAATAAACCACGTCCTCCTTCCACAGCCGCTCCCGGCTTGCCCTAAATTTCAAGAGAAAGAAACTACTCGAAGCGTTTCATCATGCTTCTGTGGAATATGCCACATATAAATAATTGTCTGAGCTGTTTTACTGAGTAAAAAAAGCACAAAAAAACGAAGATACAAAGAAGCAAAGCAGGCAGGAGTGGCTCTGAGTTACAACTGAATCTGACAAATGAACAAGTGAATCAATCTTACAATTGATTCAGTTGTAAGTCAGCGCTCGTCCTGTCTTCTGTGCTCCTTTGTGTACAATTTGCACTGAGATTATCTTAGCGTGCTAATACACTGTGCCATTTACCCTGGGCACGCATTCTAACTTCAAGTGCTTTGAGGAGCACATGTGAACCGTCAACTGAACAGAGCAGTCCTCTGTGCGTACTCTTTGTTGCACGCCTCCGCTGTTTTAGATCACCGCCATATTTTTACTCGGGAAAACTTCGATTTGCTCAACCTCCACCATCTTTACAGTGATGACCTCATTAGCCATAGGTTTTCTTTCGGTGAACCATTTTAACGGCACACAAATGATCGAACCTGGTCCCGCGGCACAAGGCGCGCCTTCCTGTATGGGAAGATTCTCGAGTATTATTTCGGAACAGGCTGCATGAGCTAGAGCCCCGTCGGTGCGTCGTAATACTCTCGACAGTGCCACTTATTACGCTGGAATGTATGATAAGGCGTGCATAAAAGCTTCTGTGTTTCACAAGTACACTCGACTTTTCAACGATCAATGACTTCGCTCGAATTATTGTCGTATTTTACATTTGTTCCTGCTGTTGGCCGTTAGGTCTTCCAATTGAGAGGTTCCAGGTTTCACTAAATCATGAACTGCTTTATTCCTTACCGTAAAAGCCACGTGATATTTTAGAGGCCATTGTATACATAATTTGTATACAATGTCGATTACGGGGCCTCCAGCTCAGCAAACCGCTTCATTAAAACTCTAGGACCCATGTGATCCTTGCATTCTTCCATTAGCTCAGTAAAAAGGACCGCCCGGAGAACTTGCGCCATCTATCGACTCTAATCAGAAAGCAGAAGCAGCTCTTGTGGCGCGCGGTTCACGGAGGCGCTAAAAAGTTTATACGCCAGTTTGGCGGTTCCTTGCCGTGTTATATATCTCTGAGGCCACAAGAAAATATTTCGGGAACTCCAATGGATGGCGCAGTGCGTCAAGAGCGAAGCGCGAGAGCAATAAGAGGGGGTTACGGCAGTGCGTCGCACATGACGCGCTTAGGCACTGGTTATCTGCTGTGTCCAAGCAATTTATCGCTGTTAATCGCATTACCACTGGAAGCGACACGGTTTTGCCCGTACCGAAACACCGCGGTTACACACCACTGTTTAAACGGCAAAGCGAAAGAGCACGGGTGGTCTAGTGGATATAGTACTTGGCTCCGAGGGTCGCGGGATCGAATCACGGCAGCGGTGGCTGCACTTCGGTGGAGGCAGAATGTTGAAGTCCGTGTTCTGTGCGATGTCAGTGCACATTCAAGCTGGCCTGTCACCACGTATGTATGTAATAGTTTCCTGAGGTTTACATCCCAAAACCTTCATATGATTGTGAGAGACGCGGAAATCTCGAAAACCTGGGGTCCAAACGTGCACTGACGTCGCACAGTACAAGGGCCTCATTTAAAGAAAGAAAAGTGGCGCAACACAGAACAAGGACGAGATGAGGGAACTGGTACCAGCGCACACTACCAACTGGTGTATCTTCGAAAGAAAATACTATATACACTAAAGTGCGCACATGCACTGAAGGCAAAATCAAATGCGATACTGTAAAAAAAGTGAAGTCATTGCTGTGCAGGACAATATAAGTTACGCTTACACACCTACTTCCGGACGATTTGATAAAGTAAGCCCCCGCCAGTTGCCTTGCACCAACAAAACACCTACGCCTTAGGATCTTGGTTGATGAAAAAATAGGTGCACATGTACAAGACTTACAAAGAATCGGCAGGTGCGAACCAGTTCCTTTTTTTTATGAACAGCGCTTGCTCCTGTAAACGCGCGTTAATATATCTGCCAGTCTGGCCTATGTGTACATTACCGCAGCTTAACGGAATCATATACACCACACCCTCAGCGCACTTCCCAAAAGGATCCTCATGTTGTCTATCACGGCATCGTTTATGAACACCATGTTGCGTTACACGCCTGCAAATGCTAGATAGTTTTCGTGGCGCTGAAAAAAACCACGGGCACGCCAAATCCTGAAGCAACCTTCTTATGGTTATGTGCCTTGTCGTTGTCCTGTTTTGCGCCACTTTTCTTTCTTTAAGCATTCACCAACTAGCCAAGGAACGAGTTTTATTAGACAAGGGCCTCAACATTTCGCCTCCATCGAAATGCAACCCCCGCGGCTGGGACTCGATCCCACGACCGTCGGATCAGCCATCGAGCGTCATAGCCTCTAGGCCACCGTGGCGGGGCAGTTATCTATGTATGCATGTAGGAACGTTGGAAGCGGTAGCCCGCATGATGTATAGTTCACTACGAGCGCTGCTGCTCACCTGTCTCTGAGCAGCGACCAGACCTCGCCACCGAGGCATGCCTCCATGAGCATGTAGACGTACTTCTCGTCTCGGAACGTCTTAAACATGCGGCAGATGAACGGATGGCGGCAACTCATCATGAGCGCCTTTTCGCTCAGCACGTGCTCCTGCTGTTGCGTCTCCACGATGTGCTTCTTGGTCAGGCACTTGAGCGCGAACGTCCGGCTGCGGTCCTGTACATACTGCACCTGTAATTGGTTTTTTTTATCGTAAATGGCGCAGGACATTATGTGATCATAATATCCAGAAACAGATAAAGAAATCCAAGACATAAATAGGACCTCCATTTCAACATGCATCAAAGAACAAACGCAGGTTGCAGCATTACAATGCGCATGCGAAACAATTGGGGTAAACAAAAATAAGCGGTATTGAAGGAACAATAAACTGAATTGGACTAAAGAAAATAGGAAGACAGAAATAATGCCAAGCATAAAAAACACGCTATATCGTTATGAGTATGGACCAGGCATCAGTGTTCTGGAGAATATAATCGTTTTAGCTGTTCTTGAATAGATCATTTTTTAGTTCTTATTTTGAAGAGAACAGACTGTTTTGAAAATCTTACACCTAGCTATCCAGCCATGTACCTTGCTCAACTGATGACGTCGTCGTCGATTTTGGAAACAGCGTGTAGAAGTGCGAAATGCGTGCGCTTTCACAGGGGAAACGTAGACTCATCCCTCGTTACATAAGCCTACACAAAATACAAGCCGTAGAGCCTGGAGCTACAGCGCTTCGCACATTTCAACAGGACAGGCACTGCCATTACTTGGGCAAAGCCGCAGGCAGGGAAGCACTTACGAATTCTCAAAAAGGGCCCACTGTGTTCCGAAATGTGGACGATGAGAAATCGCGTTCCGGTGCCGTAAATTGAAGGTATATTAAGTAAAGCAAGGTTGTTATTGTTTTTAAAGCGCGTATTTTTGTTATTAATTACATAAGATTCAGATAACGAAGCATCAGATCGTCTAGAAATAATTTCTCGGAACGAAAATGCTCGAAAATTAATTTTAATGCTTTAAAAATTGAAGATATGTACACTTAGTTTGTAAGATAGGCGACATTATTATTGAATGGGCCCAACGTAAATATTCTAATAACTTAATATGGGAGCACGTTCATTGTATGTAAATATGTCATGTAAGTGTGTCGATCCCCATCAAGTAATTATGTGGCTAGTACGCGAATGAATAAATTAAAAGTAAAGAGACAGTGCAACGTGGCAATGGAATACGTGACTGTTTTATAAGCATGCCGATCCTTTAGAGAATCGTACACTTTACTTTATGCATGCAGTCAATAAATTTTAGACGGCTGTCGCATTCTACGCCTATAAAATTTTAAGAATACCTTGCTGAGATAGGAGCAACTCATCGAAAAAAAAATACGAGAAATACAGGAAAGTGCTATTTGGTTAGAGAAGAATACAACAAATTTCGTTTTCGAAGGATTTATCTCTACTCAAGCTAGTTTTCCATCATTCTAACAAACTACGCTTATCATTCCTTATGCTACATCCAAACTTGAAGAGAATCGCAGGGGAAGATGGATGCTTGAATCGATGAACAAATCGCAAATACGATTTAGAACAGGGAATGTCGTAGGAGCCTTTTGTTACATGTACATGGACTTATGTTACATGTAAGCGTTGTAAGACGTAATACGTCTGCGTTGATGATAGTGGTGTCGTCTGCACAATCTATTTTAAATTTCAAAAGAAAGAAGCAGCTTCACAACTCACTGACATATATTAAGAAAAGGGAGCCCTTCATATGGAATCTTGGGACACTCCAGCTTTCGTGAACATGATTTTAGAATTAACACCTTAAGTATAGTTATACTTGTACTCAGCCTTTTTAAGTGTTTCTGCAGAAGAAGTAGAGCTGGTGCGTTAATTCTCTATAATTCAACCCTGTTAATTAAATTTTATACTTTTTTTCTTTTGAAGCTTTTGTTAAGCCTACAGATAGAGAAAGCAGCGCAACTGCCGCCATCACCCTAGAGTGCTACCAAATCTGTCAGTGTAATAAGAGCAGGTTCAGTCGACTACCTTGGTCGAAAGCCGTATTGTTATGGCGAGAGAACACTAGATGCACCTACTAAGACGATCAGTCAAGCGTTCTTCATTAAGCTTTTAAATCATGTTGCTGAAGAAAGCTATAGCATAAATGGGGCGGTAATTGGAAAGTGAAGAGCGGTCACCCTTCTCGAAAACTAGTGCAATCGTGCTTTCTTTTCATTAGGGAAAACAGCCACATTTAGCTGAAACTGAAACTTTATTTTTTCCAACACAAAAAGTTGGGGCTTCCCCAGGCAAAAAAGCTGTTGAAAAACAGCTTGAAGGGACCTGGGGGACAGTAGAGGCAGCAGCAAATAAAAATTATAACTAATACAACTAGGTATAAATAATACAACATGATACAACTTATACAACTAATACAACTTGAGAAGATATAATAGCATCGGTACACAGGAAAATAAATATAAGAAGATACAAAATACAATATAAGAAGATACAAAATTTAAACGTGAGATCTATAGTTTGTGCAAGTAAATCGATTACGAAGGGCCCAGTTGATTTGAAATTAAGATGGGTGTAATTTATCAATGTCGAGGTCGTTAGCTTCTTGTTGTTTCAGGCGTTTATAACTTGTTGGGATAAAGGAGGCATGCAGCGGTCACCACCTGAATATAGGCAAGGGTTGCTCTGTCACACGTAACCAAAGCGCAGCTGAGTGTACGTAGCTTGAAGGGCGGTAAAGTTGACCTCCATGTCAAATGCTGTTAAACATGCAAATAACAAGGCATGAATGGTATGCATAAGCAAGAAAACCTCTGAAACCGATATGGCGCTTTCAATCAGGATTACTATAAGGTATGAGTAATCAGGCACTATGCTAACTTCACTACTTCATTAAAACATGATGCCTATTATGAATCTGATGAGAGGCGCATTATGAAACAAAAGGATAACGCAGGTGTCTAAGATAACCGACTGGCGCTGCCGCTTCTTCGCTGTCGTTTCTGTTGTTTGTTGCACTAGACAAAATAGCACAAAAATCACAATTCTCAGGTTTCCGGGGACACGCGAAGTCTCCAGCAGTTATAGTAAGACAAGAAATGACAAGCAAGAGTGAGGAGGAGGAGAAGGCAGAGGAAGTGACGCAAGAGACGGTTAAGGGAGGACACTGTGAGATGTCCCTACTACGCGCAAAGGGGGAGGCGGTTCTGTACCTTACAAAACAACGCTCAACCACCACCACTACACTCGCTCACCCCCTTTGGCCACACATCTCAACAACATTTAACCCAAAAACGGATTCGTGCTGGGGCTAGGAAGAGGCAACAGGCTTAATTAAGTTAACAAGACATGTAATTTAATGAACCTATACGATTGAAACACACAAATGACAATTAGTAGCTAACGCAATAACAAAACGATCAAAGCCTTCAAGGAGCAAAGAAAACTCATACTACAATCAAGGGTCATCATGGCAAATATACTAATCAATAAACGACCGACAAACGGAAAGTACACAGTGGCTAACAAACTAAGGTGCAATGTCTCAAATGCGCCCGCTGCCGAAACCGAGAGAACGCTTATCTGGGAGGCAGACTCCATCGGTGCACAGGCCTCGTCGCCGGCGTGAGGACTGGTGTATGGGGGCTCTGATGTCATCTTCGGAGTCGTCGTAGCTCACGGATCATCTTCCGATCATTGCTTTGCTGCTCACATCAGGCTCTCGCTACGGCTACATCTCCCCGCGGTTGGAGAGCTGAACCGCGCGGCTCACACGAGGGATCGCAAAACGAGACTCACGTCTTCGACTCAAACATGACGAAATGCCACCGCGTCTTTTCACGTCTCTCGAATCTCTCTCAAATTCTTTCGTCCCCGGCCCCGAGACGAGTTTCTCTCTCTCTCTCTCTGACCACCCTTCGTCGCCGGTTTGTGCCGAGAGCGACATGACACAGGTGCGGGTGCGACTCTCTGGCACCTCGTCATTTCCCGTGGCCCCGGCAGTGCACTGTTGTCTGCGTGCGACCGCGTAAACAAGGACACCAAGCCCCTCCGGGTGAACTCCCCCAAGTGGCCGCGGTCAACACGTGTGTTCGGTTCATCACGACCTGAAAGCTTCCAGATGGGGGTACGCGCACGCATCCCCTCGGCCATAATGAACACTGGGAGAGCGCGAAGTTGACGCCCAGTGTACACGCGCATGTGGGGCCACCGTGCAAGCGTCGCCTCTGCTGTCATTGCGCGGTTTCCGCAAACTTGCAGACAGCGAAAGCTCCGGCGATTCTCCGACAGCGGCAGCGGCCGAAAAACAGGAATAGCGATGCCTCAAATGTCCGTTTCCCACGTTCTCCTCCCTCGCCCCACCGACGTCCCTCGGGGCGTCACAACTGCTCTTAGAGAAGAAACTTCATGAAAAAAAAAATTGATTTTCCGAAAATGGTATTTCTTTAACATACGGGCCTTGCCGCAGATGCTGACCAAATTCCTCGTATCTTGGATTGATATTTTAGCCACAGTAACAGTTTATATCGCCAAGGCAAGCTATATTTTGGTGATAAGAAAGAAAGAAAATGGGCATTTTTGTGTCATACTGCTGTTGAGCTACGTATGTTGCAGCAGTAGGCATCCAGATTATATCTCTGATAGCCACAAATCACCTGTCAAATATATTTCATTACTTATATACTACATTTTCTTCAAAATGAGCTTTATTTGTTTTCCTGTTTTGTATCAAAACATGCTCTCACTCAACCTGCTTGTTTAGTGCAGTAATTACCCAAGCTCTAGAAGAGGTAGAGCTGTGATTTCTTTTTCTATGAGAAGAATAATGTATAGAGCTTGAAGTGACTGCAAGCAGATTCTTCTTTTCTTCTCCCTGTAGTTCTTTTTATTTACCTTTGTTTTTGCTATGCTACAACCACTGAACTGCAACAGGCTGCTAAATTACTAATTGTTGCTTGATTTGAAAACTACTTGCAGCATTTCAATCCTTACACATTCTACTTTCCACTCATGCATTATGAATAACTTTCTTGCCACTATATTTCTATCTAATGTCTCACCAAATAATAGTAATTAAAATTTAATTACCTCAATAGCTATTTGGATGATAAAAAAGGTAACTGTACCTTTAGTATCAGTACAGAAAAATGGACATATAAGGGTGATTTTAAGCCAAATTCGATTAACATAGTAAGCAATACAGATCCAGGTACCATATCACCCCTTAAGGAACTTGTAGTCTCTATATAGGGCTCCCTCTCGGGATGAGAAACGCCTAGCAAGACGCCGATCATCGTGCCGGGGAACATCTCTCCACTTTCTAACAACGGGTGGCTTTCCTACAGCGCCAGGATTCAATATGAGTTCGTCTCTCCTTTCGGCAGCGAAGTGTTCCATTTTATAATGTGCCCGAGTGTTCCTTCTGTCATGCTACATCACTTCCACGTAACTAGTTATACCATTGTTTTACCTGCGTCGTGTAAAACATTAGTTCATTGATTGATTTGTGGGGTTTAACGTCCCAAAACCAGTTCTGATTATGAGAGACGCCGTAGTGGAGGGCTCCGGAAATTTCGACCACCTGGGGTTCTTTAACGTTCGCTGACATCGCAGAGTACTATCGGCATCAAATGAAACGCGAACAGCGGAGCGCGTGTTTCAAGCATTAGAAACTGTATAGTTTCGCCGTCCAGTCATCACCATTCACAGGCGTGCACATCCGGTTTGTCAGCACTGCGCGATCCCCCTATAGTGCGTTATCAAATAGCACAACTGGAACACAAGCAGAAATATTGCGCTATAGGGGGATCGCGCAGTGCTGCCACACCGGATGTGCGGGCCTGTCTATATCGATGACTGGTGGACGGCGCGCACTATGCCATTGATAAGGCTTGTGCCACGCGCTCCGCTTTCGCGTTTCATTGATGCCGATAGTCACGGGCCTCAACATTCCGCCTCCATCGAAATGCAGCCGGCGCAGCCGGGATTCGATCCCGCGACCCTCGGATCAGCAGCCGAGTACCATAACCACTAGACCATCGTGGCGGGGCAAAACATTAGTTCATAATGACAGGAAAGCGCAGGTGCACATTTGTGTTGCAGTTCGTTAGAAATGAATTCTTTGTCTTCTTCTCTGAGGCCAGACAAAATGCATCCCAAAAGGTACAAATATCTACGAAAGGACTCTACTACATAACTCTCGAGAGTATATATGTATGTGTAGTAGCATATCCTCACTATATATATATATATATATATATATATATATATATATATATATATATATATATATATATATATATATAGTAACGTCATCTAAGGTGAACACTCCTAAATTCACAGGCAGCGGCCCCTGCAACAAACCCAGGTGCAAGCTATGCCCAATGAATAGAACGTTCACAGTAAACAGCACTGCGTCGCCATTCTTTTACCAAATAAGAGGAAAGTTTGACTGCGACAGCTCAAATATTGTCTACCTTCTTGAATGCACCGTGTACAACGCCCAATA